>PVJC01027682.1:0-23114 GCA_004026665.1 Murina feae
AGTTGGTCCTTTATCATATCCTTGAGGGTCTCATTAGATTTATTGAGGGTCTCATTAAATTTATCGGCAGTCTCTAGAAAATTCTTGAAAAACCTAATAACCGTGGTTTTGAACTCTATATCCTGTCGTTTTCTTTCCTCCATTTCTGTCATTTGTGACCTGTTTCTTTGTCTCTGCATTTTGGCTGCTTCCCTTTCTGGGTTAGGTGATCACTAAGAGGAATTAACCTCTAATCCACTTGGTCATGAGATCAGCTGTGTCTACAGTGGGAGAACTTCTGTGCTGGAGACACCCTTATGGGGCAAGAGTTGTTTCAGTGGGGCTTTTGTGCTCTCTGCATCTGCCCTGAGTGTGTTCCTTGTGGATCTGAGTTTTATTTAGGATGGTCCCACTCTGGCCACTGGGTGAGGCTGGCTCTTGTATCTTTAAGGAGGTGTTGATTTAGCCTTTGCCTTAGGCTACTCAGCCTTTAATACGCAAAAGCCTCTGAGGCAGATTGGGAGGGGCGGGGCCTCGGGGAGCCTACAGGGTGGAGCAAATAGCTATGGCCGCTTCTCAGCCCTGCACTGAGAGACACCGGGTCGCTGTGTCCCGCGGCAATTGCTGCAAGCAACGCTGAGAGAAACCTGCTTTGGATTTCCTCCCAGTGCCAGTCAGTCCCTCTTCTCTGGGTATGCGTCTGGGTCCTCAGAAACTCGCCTGGAACTGGAGTTCAGAGCTGCCGGGAGCTTGTGGCTCCTTCCGGTTTGAAAAAGAACCGCGTCCTCCGGCGCCAGCCCTCTCCCCGAGCCCCGTGCGCGTGCCTCCATACCTCTGTACTTTGCTTCCGCCACTCCTCTGAGTCTCAAACTCTTTCTAGTTGTAGAATTTTCATTCAGCCAGCCTTCCTGTGGGTGTGAGTGGTGTCCGTGTTTTCTTTTCATGGTTATTCTGAAATAGTTGTTCACGGCTGCATTTACGGTGTTTACCTTATGCCGCCATCTTCAAGGGCCACTTTTATTAAAGACAGTACAGCTACACGACCCTCATCTTATCTAATCTAATAAAAGGGTAATATGCAAATTGACCCTCACTCCGTTACACCTATGCCATGCCTGCCAGCCAATCAAAGCAGCTGTATGCAAATTAACCCATCCAAGATGGCGATCGGCAACCACGGAGCTAGAGCAGACAGGAGGCTTCCGTTGCACCAGCGATGGAGAAAACTGCCTACCTAGGCCGGCTAGGCCTCCACTCAAGGCAACAAAGTTTCAATTGTAGAAGATAAATAAACCCCAGAAACCTAATTCCAGCTAGCCTTGCTGGGACCTTGGGTCAATGGGAGCTGTGGGCAGCCTGAAAATGGCCCTCAGCCCCTCACCCAGGCTGGCCACACCCCCATGGGGTGAGGATCCCCACTGGGGGGCTTGGCCAGCCTACAAACAGCCATCAGACCCTTACCCAGGCTGGCCAGGTATGCCAGCAGGTGGACATTCCCCGAGGAGTCCCAGACTGTGAGAGGGCACAGGCTGGGCTGAGGGACCCCCCCCCCCCACCTCCCGAGTGCACAACTTTTTGTGCACTGGGCTTCTAGTTTATAATAATCTTAAACAGATTTATTCCCCAGAGAGACTCGACACCTCTTAAGTTGGATAAGCTGATTTTGGCATGACATCTCTTTTTTCTTTCAGATGTTTGTGTCACGGATCACTGCATATTTCAGGAGAAAATGTGTAACTACTACAGATGACCGTGTTCAGAAAATGAGTGAAGTCCTCACCTACATTAAATTTATTAAAATGTATGCCTGGGTCAAGGCATTTTCTCAAAGTGTTCAAAGTGAGTTTACAGACTTCATATGTGCATGTGGTAGAAAGATTCCGGCTTCTCTGCTTCCAGATCACTTTAGCTACTAGGAACCCTAAAGCCATAGGCTCACAGTAACTTAAGTTCTTATAACACCTTATGAACTTACAATGATAGGGATCTTAGCGACTTGTACCCATGACTTCCTCTCACCGATGAGGAAATTGAGACCTGAAAAACTGTGATTTACCCCCACCCATGAGGTAATTCAGCTAGTTATACATTCTTCATTCAGTTTCAAAGATCCCTGTCTATATTCTCATCCTGCCCGTAATTTTTGGGTCTGGTCATAGGCACATCACAGAAAACAGTGTCCAGTGGCTGCTGAGAGCTCCGCTTCTGCCCTCTGCGCTCTGTGGGGGCATGTGCACCGGAGGTAGTTAGGCATGAGATCCCGGGGAAAGGGATGCTGGGCAAGAGGTCCAGATGGCTGGACCCAGCTCCGTTTCTCACTCATGGGGTTTCTGCCCTGCTGTTTTATTTTTATCTTTTCAAGCAATTAATTTATGTCAAGTCACGAGTTCCTCAGTGCCTGGCCCTATCATGATCCATAAATTCACTGCAGCCATAAACGTGTTATCTGTTAAGCCACAAAGCTTGGAGGAATAATTAACATAGAATGGGTTTTCAAAGAAATCTCAACAAAAGTTGGAATGATGGGCTTTTTAAAAAGGTGAAATTTAAGAGGGATATGTTGAAAGGCACTTTGAAGTTTAAAAAATAAGATATAGTTACACATAAACTTAATTTAAATATAAAAGCTCTGTTAATTGGCCATAACCTCAGAGTGAGCTAACCTGAATACACTACAGCTAAAAAAGTTAAATGCAGTTTTAGGGTAGAAGTACAATGTTCAGATTGAGGAGGCTGTTTAATTTTCACTGCTTGATCGGTTGGTTAAACCTTCAGGAACCTTATGTCCAGTTCCTAGGCTTTTTATGTGAGTAGCCATCCAGAGCAGGGCTACTCAGAAGTGTGCAGCATTGGATTAAGCTGCTTCATTAAGGTGTGAGTTTGTTGCCCTTAAAATGGAACAAATGGATGCTAAGTGGACATCTGCCAAGCATGCTATTAGCAGGGTGACCGCTGATGGGCCCTCTGACTTTCAAGTCTGTCGTTTTATAATCTTTCTGTTATCCTACTCATCCTTCAGCCCCTGACTTTGGTATCTTTATCTGTGTGTGTTGGCTTGAAGAGAGCATTCTTGCTCATTATAGATTTGGACAAGGTGTATGATAAATGTTAAAGCAATGAGTTGGATTTTTTTTTTAATATGACTGATTTGCTAGCTGATGGTAGTTCTCAATATGGCTAATTTGCTAGCTGAAGGTAGTTAGTTTCCAATGTCTTGAGCAGTGGCCATATCTTTCAGGTCAGTGCATAGCATATCAAAAGAATTTCTTTAAGTTTAAAAATTTGTTTAAAAATACCTCACCACTTTATTATCATACTTCCTATGTCACGGTCTCAATACTCTGGGGTTGCTCTGTGAGTAAGGGTGTCAAGTTTGGCAAATATTTAAGAAAACCATTCTGCCTACAAAAGTTGTATTCCACTCACTGGCTTTTTGTGTGGAAGTCTCTACTCAGTGTCAGCTTACAGTAGGCACTCTAGCAAATCATGGTTCCTTTTCATTCTCTATTCCTGTTGTACTGTCTTTTCTGTAAGTTCCTAGACAAGAAATAAACAACAGCCAGGTCAGCAAGCAAAACTGCCAACTGCAAATACAATTAATGTGTTTACCTTTATAACAGAAGAAATTTGCAAGGAGAATCAGACTTGGGCAGAAGATGATCATTGTAATGCTATCTAGTGCTGTTTGTTGTCAGATTTATTCTTGCGATTTGATCCATTTCAAACCTCAGGCTTGTGCGCCAGCATTAATGATAGGAATCGATAGTCCTAGTGACCTAGTCTTTGCATCGCAGGTGTTAGAGGGTTGTTTTAAATCTTGTGTGTGGCTAAAGACCTCGCATGTCTTTTCTGGTGGCAGAGGAGCAGTATTGCAGGCGCTTTTTTTTAGCTTGCTTTTTAGAGATTGGCTTCCTTGTTCTTAGAAATCCGAGAGGAGGAGCGGCGGATCCTGGAAAAAGCCGGGTACTTTCAGAGCATCACGGTCGGTGTGGCTCCCATCGTGATGGTGATCGCCAGTGTGGTGACATTCTCTGTTCACCTGACTCTTGGCTTCGATCTCACAGCAGCTCAGGTGAGTGAGCCCTTGGGGCTTGGGGAACGTTAGAAGTACCACACACACAGATGCTCTGACCCTCTTGTTTCTGGGTTTGGAAGTGCCCCTAATAATCAGAAGCCATTTTTTCATTTGGATGACTAAACCGAGAAGTGGAGGAGTGAAGATTCAGCCGTAATACCCGAAGAGTGGGTGGGCTGTGTGTAGTCGACTCAACTTTGGGTTTAATTCTGCAAAATACAGATCATTCCGTGGTTCAGATTTACTGAGATTTCTAATGGAAGGTCTCATAAAAACTACTGTTAAGAAAGGTGTCTGTCTCATACCAGCATTTGACAGTCAAGCTGCAGCCTTGCTTAACTTGAAGGGAAATTGATGGTGTCTTGGGATTTGGGTTTCATGAAGGGAAATGGATGGTGTCTTGGGGTTTGGGTGTCATGAAGGGAAATTGATGGTGTCTTGGGGTTTGGGTTTCATGAAGGGAAATGGATGGTGTCTTGGGGTTTGGGTGTCATGAAGGGAAATTGATGGTGTCTTGGGGTTTGGGTTTCATGAAGGGAAATGGATGGTGTCTTGGGGTTCGGGTTGCATGAAGGGAAATTGATGGTGTCTTGGGGTTCGGGTTGCATAGCCTTGTAAGGCTCAGTTTCTGCTCTTTTCCTCTTTTCAGGCTTTCACAGTGGTGACTGTCTTCAATTCCATGACTTTTGCTTTGAAAGTAACTCCGTTCTCAGTAAAATCCCTCTCAGAAGCATCGGTTGCTGTCGACAGGTTTAAGGTAAGTGGCTCCCTCTCCTCCTTGGCGCGAGGAGCCGTCCCTGGCAAAACTACCTACCTTTATTCCAGTGGGTCACACAGGCTCACTGCCCTTGGCCTTTGCTCATCTTTAGCCTTTTGGCAAGTTGGTAAGAAAGGGACCACGGGGGGCCCAGGTGGGGGGGGACGGGGGGGGAGCGGGGCGGGGGAAGAAAGGAGCCCGTGGAAAAGACTGACTTATGGGATGGAACTAGTTACCTTGTCAGACAAATGAATTTGTACCTTGTGTAGATGGCCCACCTAGGTTTGGGTTCCTAGGATTTCAGTGCTTCTCTTCAGAGTTAGTCTCTTCTGCCTGGAGCTGACATGGATACGTGTCATAACTTACTGGGCCTTTAGTGAGTCAAACCCAGAGGATCAGAACTGTCAGGAGACTCAGCTTTTTCTTACTTTGACCTACCATTTACCTCTACCAAAGTGCTTCATTTTGATTGGTCAATATGCTAAGCCCTTTTAAAAGTGTGTGTGTGTGTGTGTGTGTGTGTGTGTATAATTGATTTCAGAGAGGAAGGGAGAGGGGGAGAGAGAGAGAAATATCAATGATGAGAGAGAATCATTGATTGGCTGCCTCGTGCACGCCCACTACTGGAGATCGAGCCAGCAACCCAGGCATATGCCCTTGACCAGAATTGAACCCAGGACTCTTCAGTCTGCGGGCTGATGCTCTATCACTGAACTACACCAGCTAAGGCGTGTTAAGCCCTTTCTGATACTTTCCTGTTCTGGCCTGTGATTGCCAGTCATGATGCAGGGACTCCAGTGACAGGAGAGTCATAACACTAGATCATGCTGAGAAATGCAGAAGTACCAAGGTTTTTCTGGTTTGTTGATCATGCCTTGACATTTTTTATGCCTCCAGAATAATGCAAGAGGAAGGTATATTGAGGAGAGTGGGAGGAGATAGATGCTTGAAAGTGGGTAATACTTGAAAAAAAGGAAAAGGAACAGCACCTGTATAGGTGGGAATTCCTGGACAGAGCCATTGCCAAAAGCAGCTCTTGCATTCCTGCAGCAAAACAAGTGGTGTTCGTGGCTAGAAGGCATGAGGCTCAGGCGTTTGAGGGGTTACTATCATCACTTTAGACGTTCAGGAGAAAACAAATTGGGTTTACCTTTTAAGAAGAATGAAGCAGAGCTTCCCAAATGATATTCTACTCACTTAGGGGGAACTAGGTGAATTTTGTTTAAGAATGTGCCCCAGCCCCTGCCCTCCCTCACCCCAGCCTGGCTGCTAGAAGGCTAAGAGCCAGAGACATCTAAAGAGAAATGGTCTAATTGTAACTAGAACTTTATTTTGCTGAACCAACAATATTCAGTCATGGAAGAAAGCAAATGATTCAACTATAAATGTGTCCCACCTCCCTGTTGGTGAATGGGTTTGGAGGCATTTTGGATGAAGAAGTAGGAGTTTGTGGTATAGATTTGTTCGCTCCTTGTTCTCGAGAGCTCTCTTCACTTACTAGTGAGGACTTGTATTAGCAGGTGGCTTTTCTCATAGCTCTTTCCTTTATCCAGGAAGCTTCAGAGTTAATAAAGGAAGCACAATCAGCCACATCTCTGTTATATTTCCCATGAGACTTCAGTCCCTTTCTATCATGTTCCTCTTGCAGTTCCTCCTTTCCAACCTTCTCCTCCCCCCCACCCCTCCTCCACTCTTCTCTCTCGTTCCCCCTTCTCCTCCTCCTAGGATGATAGCCTGTAGGAAGGTAGTAAGAAGCCATCTTGTCACTTTCCTGATGAGATTGTCACAATATAGGGTTGCCAGCTTTAGCAAATAAAAACACGGGACACCCATTTACTAATTGCATGGGATGTACTTAACACTGAAAATTATTCATTGTTTATCTGGAATCAGAATTTAACTAGGCATCCTGTGTGTTCCCTGGCAACCCTACAAGTAGTCCCTTTTTCTGCCTAACAGATACATTCTGATCTGAGTCTTCTGGTCAATAAGAGTAGTGGTTTTTTTAAAAATATATTTTGTTGATTTTTTTACAGAGAGAAAGGGAGAGGGATAGAGTTAGAAATATCGATCAGCTGCCTCCTGCACACCTCCTACTGGGGATGTGCCCGCAACCAAGGTACATGCCCTTGACTGGAATCGAACCTGGGACCTTTCAGTCTGCAGGCTGATGCTCTATCCACTGAGCCAAACTGGTTAGGGCAAGAGTAGTATTTTGATGGTCAGTGTCCTGTGGTAAAATTGAGGTTCATGGTTTCTATACCCTGGAGATTCTGTTGTCCTGGCAAGTGCAGATCCAAGTAGATATAAATTCAAGTGTTGTGACTTAGCACCTCGTGGCAGAGTGGCCCGATGCGGGGCTGCAGCGCGCCTGTGGGAAGGAACCGTGGGGAAGGAGCAGTGCAAACTAGCGGCATGAGCGTGTTTCTGAGTAACCCACTGGGGTTTAAGAGGCCCCTTAGTAACTCCCCAGGGGGGAGAGATGATGGAACATGCGGTTTACTGTGTGAAGGCGGGGACAACATTTGACAAGTTACTCTTAGCTCAGTCTTCTAGGAAGGCTGTGACTAATTGAAAGCAACAGCTGTGTTCAGAGATGAAATGTGTGAAGATCATCAGCTAGGAGACATACTTTGTTTTCTTTTACTCTAGAGACTAGATCCATGCCACTTCTAGGAAGATTAGGGAATAGGAATAAGTAGGAGATGTGGCAATTTAAGGGAGGAAAAGAGCAGGCTCGGAAGTTTCGGACCCAACAGAAAGAGCTTGGGAAGGGAATCGTGTGGTGCATTTAATGGCAGGGGGTTCTCAGTAACTGAGTGGAGAGTTTTGGCCCTAAAAAGCCATCTTTTCTCAAATAAATAAATAAATAAATAAATAAATAAATTAAAGACTTTCTAATGTTTTTACTTTTTTTTTTTTACTTAAAAAAGATTTTTTAAAAAAATCATATTGAGCCCTAGCCAGTTTGGCTCAGTGGATAAGAGCGTCGGCCTGCGGACTGAAGGGTCCCAGGTTCTATTCCCGCCAAGAGCACAGGCCTGGGTTGCGGGCTCCATCCCCAGTAGGGGGCGTGCAGGAGGCAGCCAATCAATGATTCTCTCTCATCATTGATGTTTCTATCTCTCTCCCTCTCCCTTCCTCTGTAAAATCAATAAAAAAAATATTTTTAAAAAAATCATATTGGGACTCCAACTGGGATACCAGTCCTGGGCTGAGATTTATTTTGGTCAGTGTTTCAGGTCTGATTTCAGAAGTGTTTCTTCTCCTAACAGAACCCAGTGGGACTCAGGATGAATGGGGAAAGAGCTGTGTTCTTTTCCCAAGGATGTTTCTAAGGGAAATAACCTTCACTTCCATGCAAGTCCCTTCCTTTGGTGGTTTGAGTTTCCACACGTTCCAAGGCAGGATTCTGAAGACATGGGGCTTACTGGCAAGAGGGAGTGCTCTACCATCAGTAGTGCTTAAGGCCCTCCTTTCTGACCTCAGCGAGCTCGGCCTAGGCACTGTCTCAGCTCAGCCTCTCCCCCAGACATGTGCCGTGCTGTGGGTGAGGGAAGCACACAGGCTTTGAGCTTCTGCAGGGGTGGTCTGGAAGGGAAGCAGCGATGGGGGTCTGTGTAGGCAGCCGCACGCGCTGTGGTTTTTCTGCTTGCATTTTCCCACTGCTTCTCAGCAACTCATGGGTGAGAACAAGGGCCAGCACACGGGCTAGTTCAATGCCCTTTGATCACATAGACTGGTAGAAAACAAAGAACTGGTTTGGCATGGAACTGGTAGTGTAAAGTGTTGCGCCATTGACAAGGTCCTGTTCCTCCTGAGGGTGTCCCCACACCCCGTGACCTCTGGCTGGGCCTGAGGCAGGGCTACACTGATGAGCTACCTTTCGCCCTTCAGCTTCCTTCCATTGTGTAGCCTGATGTGCTTTGCTGCGTGAGTGTGCGCCCTAGGCTTGTCTCCCTGGTCCTGATCCAGTGTCTCATCTTTGCACCTCTCTCACAACTCCCATCAGAGTTTGTTTCTAATGGAAGAGGTTCACACGATAAAGAAAAACCCAGCCAGTCCTCACATCAAGATAGAGATGAAAAATGCCACCTTGGCATGGGACTCCTCCCACTCCAGCATCCAGAACTCACCCAAGCTGACCCCCAAAACGAAAAAAGACAAGAGGGCTGCCAGGGCCAAGAAAGAGAAGGCGAGGCAGCTGGAGCGCACTGAGCATCAGACGGCGCTGGCGGAGCAAAAGGGCCACCTCCTCCTGGACAGCGACGAGCGACCCAGCCCCGAGGAGGAGGAGGGCAAGCCTGCCCACCTGGGGGGCCTGCGCCTGCAGAGGACACTGTACAGCATCGACCTGGAAGTCGAGGAGGTAACCGCTGGGCCTCCCCAGGCCCTGTCTGTCTCCCGGGAGCCCACTGTGGCTCGAGCAGGCAGCTGCCGTTCCTTTTAGCAAAGTTCTGTTTTGTGGCTGGGAGTGGTTTTGAATCAATGAGCAATTCTAGCCAGCTCCACCTCTCAAAGGAATATTTCGGCATTTAACAATAGAAATGAATAGCAACTCGCCTCATGAGATACTCATTTTCTAAGCAAGGAAATGAAACATTCAAGTGGGTTTTCCAGGATTTTGCCCTGAGCAGGTTTCTGGTGATTGTCATTGTATGTGAGCTGTATTAGTTCTGGTTATTATAGCTCTGTGTAAGCTTCTCGTTACCCACAGGCTAGTCACAACGCAGAACCTGGAACATAACAGGAATTCTCAGTGTTGTTATGATTATTGACAATTTGGTTGTAATTGTTTATTTTTCACACAAACAAAGGATTGTTGTAGTGTGTGATCTCACAGCCCAGGCACAGAGTACTGGAGTCTCTCAGACGCCCTCCTTTAGAGAGTGGCTGGAACAGATAGTCCTGGCTCAAGGCTTTTAAAGCACAGAATATGACTGGGAGTCAGAACCATGCTGAGGCTACTTCAGACACAGGGTCCTGGATGTAGGTGTGCATTCACTCATTCAGCAGCCATTTTTTTTATGACCAGCTCTGCCGGCGCTGTTGCAGGGCTGGGGTCTAGCAGGGAAAATCCAAACAGTCAGACGCCTCTGCCCTCTTGGAGCTTACGTTCTAGTGGCAAAGACAGCCAACAAGTGGGGATATATTCCCAGAACCTGTAACTTCCCGAGCCCATGTATAGTGCGGAATCCTGGTCATTTTTTCCTGTACGTACATACCTATGGTAACATTTAGCTTATAAGTTAGGCACAGTAAGAGACTGACAATAATAACTAACTAGAGCAGTGATGCACTGTACTCGAATAAAAGGTAAGTGAATTAGGTGGGTCTCACTCCAGCAATTTTTCTGTTTTTCACCCCAAACCTACCCTGGAATCTACGTAACCATCCCTTACTTGCAGGAAATGGCTTGGTGCCCCTTGTTTCGGGGTCCCTCGCTGAAGGCTTCATGTGGCTCGGTGCTTTTTGGCGCAATACTTGGTCGTCATTCAGAATATGTTTACTGTTCATGTCTTCTGTCCACAACTTGAATGCCTCTTCCATCTTTTTTTTTTTTTTTTTGCCTCTTCCATCTTAACTAAGCACTTGTGTTCACAACCTCTACAGTTTAAGGTGGGACAGCAAAACTAGCATGAATTTCTTTTTCCTTATTCCCAGTTTCAAGGATGGAAGATTTGCTCTTACTGTAGATGTTAGTCATCTCTGCATATGATTTTTCCTTAAGTTGAGAATTTTGGCCTTTTCCCTTACTTTGCATATCTAAATTGCCACCACCACTACGCTTGCACTTTTTAAGTAAAATAAGAGAACACAAGCACTTCGATATGGAAAGAGCCGTGAAAAGAATCGAAGTGACTAATGGACAGGGAATGTATACAGAGTAGATCTCAGCAAAGGGATGACTCATGTCCAGGGCAAGACAGAGCAGGACTGCATGAGATTTCATTACACTAGTCAGAGCACCACACTGTTTAAAACTTATGAATTGTTTATTTCTGGAATTTTCCATTTCATACTTTTGGGCCACAGTTAACTGCAAGGAACTGAAACCACAGAAAGCAAAACCATGGATAGGGGAGAATACTGTACACTGTATGTCAAAGGGTGCTAAGGGCTGCCAAGAAGAGGTGGTAGAGAGGGCTGGGTCAGGGAGCAGGTGGTTGCAAGGTAAATAGGTTGCCTGAGGGAAAGGCTTTCTTTAAAAAGTAATATTTGAGGAAAGACCTGCAGTGGTGAAGGAATGAGTCATGTGAATATCTGGGGAGAAGAGCATTCCAGGCAGAAGGACAAAACCGCAAAGACCCTGAGGCCTGTTACTGGAGCAGAGCGAGCAGAGGAGAGAGGAGGAGATGCCCAGGGCAGACAGGGAGCTAGATGCAGAGCCTCCTGTAACGACTTCGGCTTTACTGAGTGGGAAGAGAAGCCATTGAGGGTTTGGAGCAGAAGAATCATGTGACCTGACTTATATATGAAACATTCTAGCTTCTGTATTCAGAAGAGTATGTAGGGAAACAGGAAGGAGGCAAGGAGAACACTTAACCCAGGAGAACATTAGGGGGCCTTGGACCGAGGGCAGTAGTAAAGAAATGTTTACCTACATCACTGGAAGTAGGGAGCACTGGGTTCCAATGTGTTTATCAAGTCAGCAACTAACTAGAAGCACATCGCACAGATCCAGAGCTAGACTGCAGGGAGAATGAAAAGCTCCTAGCTCTTGAAAGCTATGACCAAGAGGTGGGGGAGATGGTCCTTGGTGAGACCACTGGAAACAACTGGTAGTTGTTTGGAGGGCATTCAAGTCACTTAAAAAAATGCGTGGTGTGTGTGTGTGTGTGTGTGTGTGTAAATATATAAATTGATTTCAGAGAGGGAGGGAGAGAGATAGAAACATCAATGATGAGAGAGAATCACTGATTGGCTGCTTCCTATATGCCCCCTCACTAGGGCTCAAACCTGCAATTAGGCATGTGCCTGAGAATTGAACTGTGACCTCGTGGTTCATAGGTTGACACTCAGGTACTGAGTGATGATCTTGTTTATTGAGGCAGCTCTATCACACTGCTAATCAGCTCTATTCGAGGGTTAGTCCTTAGAGTCAGTGCATGTTTACTCTCCTACTTTTTGTTGATCCTCCTTCTGCCCTTTAGAGCCCACATTCACAGAACTTGAGCTCTTTGAAGAGAGACCATAATTCTCCAGACACTCCCCCCCTTTACGGAGGGGAAGGGAACTTAGTGTTCTCTGATGTCTCACTTCATTGTTGATGTCACTTGTAATCATCAATCCATTGTCAGAACAGAGATTTCTTTGTGGAAATCTAACTGACCTGAGCAAAGATGGAACCTGTGATTTGGTCTCCTCATTACTACCAGCTTATAATCTTTCAAACTCCTGGACCATATCAAAAACTTTGTCCCACATACTTTTATTAAGTACTGGACAGTACTTGGTTCTACAAGGATAACTCCTTTCCTCAAGTTGCTCAAAGGCCCTTGAGAGAGACAGTATTCGTTTAAGCAACAAGGCCAAGATCCAACAGTTGTCAAGTGCCAATGGAGTTGGGATTCAGATCAAGACTCATTTGCCTCTAGAACCCATGGTCTTTCTTCTCCGCCATTCTTCACTCCTTCCTTTCTGAGAGACTTCATCCAGTACAAGGTTCTAAACTAACAGCCCTGTGAAGTCATCTCTGTGTTCTTAAGAACTTTTAACACTGCCCATTATTTTGCCTGAGGATATTCAGTTAATCACAGGAGTGTGTTCCCCTTTTATGTGGGATTGGTCGTATAGAGATTCCTCCAATTCTTGGGAATGTTTTGTAGAAAAGTGGGAGCAACAGTAAACAGTTTTTATTGAAAAGAATGTATAGTCTGTAGAGAAAAAAAATTATAATAATTTTTTAAGATTTCTGTTCTCTCTTCTAAAAACAACAATCCTAGCTAATAAAAAAGTAATATACAAATTAGGTGTCACTCCATCACAAAGATGGCTGCCCCCCATAGCCACAAGATGGCGGCGCCAAGTCTGGCTCAGCCCCGCCACTGAAATGGTCAGGCCTGATAGCCAGGCAGGTGGCAGGGGAGCTGGGGGGGCCCAAGGGGCAGAACAGGCAATCAGAGGGGGTCCCCTGCTCAGAACAGAGGCCTTTGCCAGAGGCCTCAGGTATGGGCAAGGGCAGAGCCGGTGATCGGAGGGGGCAGGGGCAGAGCTGTGATTGGAGAGGTATGAGGGTGCCCTACCCAGGCATAAGGCCTGGGCCCCTGGACAGGGGCAAGGCCGGAGATCTCAGGGGTCTGGGCACTGGTGGATCCGGCAAAGCGGGGGTCTGGGGGTCCTCTGCCCAGGCCTGCAGCCTTGGCCAGAGGCTGCCAGTGGGGCAAGGGCAGAGCTGGCAATGGCAGGGGGAAGGATCAGAGCCAGTGATAGCAGGGGCCTGGGCTCTGTGAAGCTGGCAATTGAAGGGCCTTGGGGGTCTTCTGCCCAGGCCTGCAGCCTCTGCCTGAGGCTGCAGGCCTGGGCAGGGCCAGAGCCGGCGATTTCAGGGGTCCCCTGCCCAAGCCTGCATCCTTAGCCAGAGCGTACCAGCCTGGGCAGAAGTGGAGCTAGTGATGGGAGTGAACTACAGAGGAAACACCTTTTCTTACCGCTCATTGGCTAAGCTCCCTGTATGCCACTGGTAGTATTTTTAGTAACTTGGGTAATAAGAATCCCTAAAGGTAATCTAGGGTTCTACCACCACACTCCTGGAGAAAAAAAAGGAAGGTCCACTGCTGGAGGGCTAAGAAATGTCATATCCTGCCCTAGCTGGTTTGGCTCAGTGCATAATGCCTCAGCCTGCTGACTGCAGGGTCTGGGTTCAGTTCTGACCAAGGGCATGTACCTAGGTTGCAGGCTCCTCCCTGGCCAGGGCCCAGGTCAGGGCTCATGCAGGAGGCAACCAATCAAAGTGTTCCTCTCACTTTGATGTTTCTCTCTGTTTTTCCCTTCTCTTCCACATTCTCTAAAAATCAATGGAAACATATCCTCAGGTGAGGATAAGAAAAAGAAAGAAAGAAAGACATGTCATATCTTATGAAAGACACATCTTGAAAATGCCTAAAGAAAGTTGTCATTTTTTCATGGTGAAGGGACTGGAGTCCTGTTGATGAAAACACCTTGGTGGCTGTGGTGACTGGCAGTGGCTGCAGCAGCAGGGTGATGGGGCTGGTGGCTTCCCCTGATTAGCCTGGTCACCTCCCACAAAGTGAGGCCAGACTGCGGCTTAGGCCTGTTCCCCTAGGGGAGCTGGGAGCAGGCCTAAGCCATCAGTAGGACCCCCCCTGAGGGCTGCCAGTATGTGAGAGGGGATAGGCTGGGCTGAGGAACTCCCCTCCCCTGTGCACAAATTTCGTGCACTGGGCCCCATAGTAAAATAATTAAAAAAAAAAAAATAGATTGCTGCCCTAGTTGGTTTGGCTCAGTGGATAGAGCATCGGCCTGTGGACTGGAGGGTCCACAGGTTTGATTCCAGTCAAGGGCACATGCCTGGGTTTCAGGCTTGATCCCCAGTGGGGGCATGCAGGAGGCAGCTAATCGATGATTCCCTCTTATCATTGATATTTGTATCTCTCTTTCCCCTCTCCCTTCCTCTCTGAAATCAATAAAAATATTTATTTAAAAAAACACACATAGATTACCAACAAAACAGGAAAAGGGTTGGGTCTTTTAAAAAGTGATATAGTATGCCTTAGCATCTTTAATTTTTGCAAAAGCTTACACATCTATTAACTTAGTGTATCTCCACAGAAACCCTGTGAAGTAGGTAGCTGACAAGGGAGAAAAGAGTTAAGTGATTTTGCTTGGTGATCGGGAAGGCAGTTTCCATATTGATGGACTGTGGTTAATGTGTTTTTCCTCAAAGAAAAAGGAAGTGCTTAGAGGTGAGTGGTCAGTAGTCTTTTAATGACCTTCCCTCTCGCTCTGTGTTTTTTTTCCAGGGTAAACTGGTTGGAATCTGTGGCAGTGTGGGAAGTGGAAAAACCTCTCTCATCTCAGCCATTTTAGGCCAGGTAAGATTTTGTTATTGTCCTTGGCATTTTTTTGCTTCTTTCTCTGGACTTTTCTTAGCAAAGGCCTCAGAAAAACTGAATTTATTTCCTGGAGAGGATCAGGAAAGGTAGAAACAAAACAAACCCCTTATCTGCATCTTCCTGCCCCCACCCCATTCTCCACTACATGCCCACCCCTTCAGAGCGTTGTGTCTGAAGGGAGCTTTGCGATCACCTGTATGTGTACACTGTATATTACAGTGTTTGGGAGGACAAGCTTTATGTGCAAGAACTACACAGACTGGTCAATGAAACCTTGTTCCAAGTTATAGCATCCCTCACCTAAGACCAGTTGTCAACAATCAGTCCCAAAAGGAACCCCGAAACAAGGTAAAATGGGGAAATCAATTCATATCAATTACCATGACTGAAAACAATTTAAAGTCAGCAGGTCACCAGGCAGTTTCTTCATGTTGGAGGGGAGGACTCACCATCATTGTATGGAAACTCTATTAATACCCATTGATGTCAAACTGGATTTTTCCGTCCTCTGATCCTCATTTTACAGAAGCAGCTGATCTAGCTAATAGCCTGGATTAATTCTGTAGATGAGTTGGCCTGCCCTGAAGTTGAGGCTGTAAATCCTTACAGCATCCTCCCCAGGGGATTCTGAAAGCGCCTTCTGCTCTGCTTCCCTTAATTAAAACCGTTTGCCTTTAGAAAGAAAGGATATAAGGTAGCCCGTACGTTGCTGAATGAAGTGTTGGTTCATTCAAGTCATGGGTCATCTGGGCTCCCATGCCCATAAGCAAGGAGACCTTTGATTTTCTTTGCTGCTGAGGCTCTCTGTGGAACAAAGGTGGGAAGTGGTTTTGGGTCCAAAAAGCAACCAAGGAAACTGCCAGAACTTTCAACTTCATTGTGGAATGTGAGGGGTTCTCCGTTGGCTTTAGGGGGATGGTTTTGCATTGTGGTGCTATTGGATGGTGTCTGTCTCCCTAGATGACACTTGTAGAGGGCAGCATTGCAGTCGGTGGAACCTTCGCTTACGTGGCCCAGCAGGCCTGGATCCTCAATGCCACGCTGAGAGACAACATCCTCTTTGGGAAGGAATTTGATGAAGAAAGGCAAGGAATGCTTGGTTTCTGTCACGCTTTCTGTCGAGGCTGTGTGAGACGCAAGGCACGCAAGCCCCAGGCTCAACTCCAACCGTTTCCCTGATGCTAGATCTCTTTATGTTCTTCAGATACAACTCTGTGCTGAACAGCTGCTGCCTGCGGCCTGACCTGGCCATTCTCCCCAACAGTGATCTGACTGAGGTACAAGCCTTCTGCTCCCGATGGGGGCACGTATGTAGCAGAGAGGATCTGGGGAGACGAGTGGCAGGGCTCTGCTGGAGACACCTCCTAGGAGTGTATCTTAAATGCATGGGAGAAAAACCTACACAGTGAGATTCACTTTCACTGGTCCTTTATATTAGGAAAGCATTTATGCCTTAGGGCAGGCATATCAACACTACCTGTTTTAAGCATATAAATATTTCATGTGTCAGGTGGATTTTAAACAAAATCCCATTTTTTGTTCAGAGTTTGTGTTTTCTGCGCTATTCATTTTTAAAACCATGAGTCAAGCACGTACACATTGAGTTTCTTCCCTGAACCTCGTTCTGCCAACCTCCTTGCTCAGATGCAGTCTGTAGCGAGCCCTCTCCCATTAGAAAGAAAGAGGCCACTGCACAAATCCCTTTCTTTGGTTCTCTGTCCTGGAGCAGTTTCCAGAGCTGTGTCTTTGGAACTGGCTTTTTGACCCTTGAGACATCTCCCATGACCTGCCCTGGAGGTCTCTAGGGCTGGCACTTGTGTTTCAGGTGATTTCAGTTAAATCCCTCAAACCAGGTTTGGTGAATGGTTTAATTAGTTCACCGGCTCTCAAATCAAGGTGCCCAGACCAACAGCATTTGGTGACACTGGGAACTTGTTAGAAATGCAAATTATTAGGCCCCACTCCGAACCTCCTGAATCAGAAACTGTAGGTGTGGGGCCCAAAAGCCTGTTTTTACTAGTCCTCAGGTAACTGATACCTGCTCAAGTTTGAAAACCTTTGCATTAACTGAATGTTTTTTTAAGAACAAGATTTTTTTTTTAAATTACAGGGCCCATTGCCATTTGACAATGGATGTATTCACTTGTCCATTTAGTAATGTTTATCAGGTGGTTGTTGTGTGCCAGCTGCATGTGCAGACACTTCTGGGTGTTGGGAACATAAAGGAATAAGACAATAACTTGCACCCTCAGAAAGCTTAAGTGGAGAGGATAGGACACCTACACATGAAGCTCAAAACAAGCTGATGAAAAAGAATCCCTTTCTTTTGAGTGTTAGTAAGGAAGAGATGGGGGAGGGTTTTCAGAGGAGAAGATGCCAGAACTGAGCAGGGAACAGTACAGAAGGTGTGACATTAGTCATGTGTGTTCATAACATATCCACAATTTAATGACTTCTATCCCAGGGTGTGCTGGGAGATTGGCAGTGAATGCTGGGAGATGCTGTGAACCTGCTTCGTATGCCAAGTTTGATTGTTTAAATTCTATCCTTCAGGGCTTTTGAAGAGTTTAAGAAAGGTTGTTCGTGCTTAGCTTTATATTTTGGAAAGCTCATTCTGCCCATAGAGAATGGACTGGAGTAGGGTGTCCAGGGAGTGGCAAGGCCAGATAAGGATTGATTAGTAACCAGGTGATTGTGGCAGCGAAGAAGGTATCTAGGTCAACTCCCCCCTGTGGGCCCTGGAGGATCATAGTGGCCACTCATCCAGGCAAGGAATTCAGTAGAAGATGCCACTTTGGGTGGAGGAGAAGAGTGGTGACAGGGGTAGTCACTAAACCCAGTTCTGACTTGAGCTGGCAGCTCCTCTATGCTTTCTGGGCTCCTCTAGATTGGCGAGCGAGGAGCCAACCTGAGTGGTGGGCAGCGCCAAAGGATCAGCCTTGCCCGAGCCTTGTATAGTGACCGAGACATCTACATCCTGGATGACCCTCTCAGTGCCTTAGATGCCCATGTGGGCAACCACATCTTCAATAGTGCTATCCAGAAGCACCTCAAATCCAAGACGGTTCTGTTTGTTACCCACCAGCTACAGGTATGGTGCTTTCCTCCTTCCCCTGGCCACCCACTGTGTCCTGAGAAATCAGACAGGAAGGGGGCTTGGTCCTTCTAGGGACCTTTGTGATCTTCTAGAAGTTCCTGGAGCCATCCATGTTCATTTCCTGAGCAAATAGCCACCTGGCCCATTATAGCAATAAAACCCATTGTACCACTGTAACAGGTTGGCTATCTGCATCAGAGATCTTTGGAGCATGTTAGCTTTCGCATATAAATCAGTACGTGAAGGAAAGGGTAGGTAGAAAACAGAGCTTGAGTATGAGACAGTGTAGAACGCTTTGTGTTAATTTAAGCAGGAACTGTTCAGGGGAAACAAGGTCTTCTCCGTCTGTCACTCCAAGACAAGCAGCCACTTTGGAGGGCAGCTCAAGAATCTATTTTGCATATGCTGTCAGGTTTGGGGGTTAACCCCTATCCTGCCACAGAAAGTCGGTAATTGTGTGTGCTTCTGAGTGTAGTAACAGGGTGAAGCTTAACGCAAGGCTCCTGTGGCTCCACCAGGAGATTTACATCAGAAACTGGAGGCACCGTACTTGGAACTACGTCTCAATCAACGAGAGCAGAGGTTCTTAGTCTTGGCGCTATTGGGCCACATACTTTTTCATGTGGGGGGCTGTCCTAGGCCTCTCTAGCCTCTGTTTACTAGATGGCCAGTAACACCCCTCGCCCCCGTTATAACAACCAACAGTGTCTCCAGATATTGCCAGATGTCCCCGGGGGGCTCAGTCACTTCCAGGTGGGAAGTGCTAGACTAAGGTATGAGTGATTGGAATATTTGCACAAATACCAGTAACACCGTGTCATCCCTGCCTTTGTCTCTAGTACCTGGCTGATTGTGACCAAGTGATCTTCATGAAAGAGGGCTGTATTACAGAAAGGGGAACCCATGAGGAACTGATGAATCTAAATGGTGACTATGCTACCATTTTTAATAACCTGTTGCTGGGAGAGACGCCCCCAGTTGAGGTAAGAGTTATATGGCGTTTATGCATCTCTCCTTTCTAGCAAGGGAGGCATGACCTTACTGAGGGTTGACCGGTCTCAGCTGAGTTCGGTGTCTGTGTTTTACTGGCAGAGCCCTATTTTCTGATGACCAGACTGCTGTGCTTTGGCTCACATACTAGTTCTACTCTAGGAGAGCAGGATTGTGGGGCTGGTGAGCCAAGGACTTCTGTCAATGAGGACTTATTAATGAGGTCATGACAGGGAGAACAATATGGGCTCTGTGTGTTGTCAAAGTAAGATATGCCTAAACCTGTAGAGAATTTTTATGAATTTATTTGAGCCAAAATGATGACATTGCTGGGAAGCAAGATCTCAAATGCCCTGGAGAATGTCAGTTTGCAGATCCTTTTATACATTTGGAATTAAGGAGGGAACATAAGGAAGATTACATGGAGTTGGGAAAAAGCAGGGCGGAGATTAGATGACATGACAGTTAACAAGAGGTTGTGCTCTCTTGAGGGTGGTTAAGCTCTAGAGGGGTCTGGGAAAAGAGATGACTCGGCATTTCAAAGGTTTATTAACCTAGATGCACAAGAACAGAGCTTGCTTAAGACAAAGATAAACCTTCTACTAAAGAAGTTGTAGGCCTGGGGCATCACTACCCACCATGACCTGTCCAGTTAGGGATTAATGTTTAGATCACCCTGTGAGGTTACTTTCACATAAAGATCCTCTTTCAATAAACAAGTGAATAAGGAACCAGGGAAGAGAAATTCATCACTGCATACATTTGAAAATGATCCGTGGCACCCTGACTGCTGACTTTTCACTCATTAACTGACAACTATTATGTCCCAATTATTGGATTATGCACTTCATAGATGTCATCCTATTTAAGTCTTTTTAACAGAGTTCTGTGACAAAACATGATTCCTTTACTTTTACAGCTGAGGAAATGGAAGCTCAGAAAAGTTAAATAGCTTGTTAATGTTAAAAACAAAATTCAACCGTGAAGATCTAATTGGTTTTATCAAGTGATTTGTGAATCGGACAGCATCCCTTCTAGCAACTAGAAGGGCAGAAAGGGGGTGGGAAGAAGAGATTTAAAAAGTGAATTAGGGAGAACCAAGATGGCGGCATGAGGTAGATACCTAAATGCGCAGCCTCCACACCCACATTATAGAAATACAACTATACAGATAAACGGCCATCCTCCAGAACCAAGGGAGGGGAAGCTTTACAACTAGAAGGCAAGAAAAGGAGTACTTTGAGACTGAATAGAAGCTCCCGGCGACCAAACCGAAAGGTACGGATGCGAGAAATGGAGGTGGCGGCATGGTGGTGCGGGTGAAATGGAGCGGCAGTGGCGCTCGGGTCCTCGGCTTGGAAGGAGATTATAAGCTCCCGGGTCGCACTGAATGCGACATGGGCTGTGGGGCAACGGGGCGGCGGAAGACCAGTGGCGTTCTAGCAGTGCTGTTCGCAGCGATCACTGACGCGGAGATTCAGGGACTGAGAATCGTGCGCAGACCCCAGGGCTTGGAGATGCCAAACCCGGTAGAAACTGCGGCATCAGCAGAGGGGAAGCCATGGTGAGTCGCTCCACCCTCGGTGATTCTGAAACCCTGCCCCACCCCACCTACAACCCCGCCCAAGCTGTGTGCCTGCCTCCCTGCAGCATAATCTAAGGGTCTGCAGCTGAGACAGAACTCCAATAGATCCAAACTCCAAACAACGAGGAGAAAGACCTGCAGGTCATTTCCCCCAGTGATACCTCCCAGTGATAACTACAACAAGACTGTGCACCCAGCCTTCAAAGGCATACAACAAGAGTGTCCACCCCAGGTGACTGGGGAGGCTGAATCACTGGGCCACATATAGGACACCTAGCACAGAAAGCCAAAATGCGAGACTAAAAAACAGGTCACAAAAGATGGAAATGGAGGAATGCAAGCGACTGGATATAGAGTTCAAAACCACGGTTATTAGGTTTTTCAAGAAGTTTCTAGAGACTGCCGATAAATTTAGTGAGACCCTCGAGGATATGAAAAAGAACCAGCTAGAAATTAAGCATACACTGACTGAAATAAAGAATAATATACAGAGATCCAACAGCAGACGAGAGGATCGCAAGAATCAAGTCAAAGATATGAAATATGAAGAAGCAAAACCCACCCAGCCAAAAAAGCCAAAAGAAAAAAATATAAAAAGTGTGAAGATAGTGTAAGGAGTCTCTGGGACAACTTCAAGCATACCAACATCAGAATTATAGGGGTGCCAGAAGAAGAGAGAGAGCAAGATATTAAAAACCAATTTGAAGAAATAATGACAGAAAACTTACCCCACCTGGTGAAAGAAATAGACTTCCAAGTCCAGGAAGCGCAGAGAACTCCAAACAAAAGGAACCGAAGGAGGACCACACCAAGACACATCGTTATTAAAATGCCAAGAGCAAAAGACAAGGAGAGAATTTTAAAAGCAGCAAGAGAAAAGCAGTTAGTTACCTACAAGGGAGCACCCATATGACTGTCAGCTGATTTCTCAACAGAAACTTTGCAGGCCAGAAGGGAGTGGCAAGAAATATTCAAAGTGATGAACAGCAAGAACCTACAACCAAAATTACTTTACCCAGCAAAGCTATCATTCAGAATTGAAGGTCAGATAAAGAGCTTCATAGACAAGGAAAAGCTAAAAGAGTTCATCACCACCCAACCAGTATTATATGAAATGCTGAAAGGTATCCTTTGAGAAGAGGATGAAGAAAAAGTAAAGATAAAAATTATGAACAACAAATACATATCTATCAACAAGTGAACCTAAAAATCAAGTGAATAAAAAATCTGATGAACAGAGTAAATTGGTGAATAGAATAGAATCAGAGGCATAGAAAGGGAGTGGACTGACAATTTTCGGGGGTAAAGGGTGTTGGGGGTGCGGGAAGAGAATGGACAATGATTGTACACCTATGGATGAGGACAGTGGGGAGGGTGGGGACAGAGGGTGGGGTGGGAAATGGGAGGAGGGGAGCTATGGGGGGATAAAAGAGGAACAACTGTAATAATCTGAACAATAAAGATAAATTAAAAAAAAAAACAAAAAAACTTTGCTTAACAAATTAAAAAAAAAATAGTGAATTAGGCCGTAACCAGTTTGGCTCAGTGGATAAAGTGTCATCCTGCGGACTCAGGGATCCCAGGTTCGATTCCAGTCAAGGGCATGTACCTTGGTTGCGGGCACATTCCCAGTGGGAGGTGTGCAGGAGGCAGCTGATCGATGTTTCTCTCTCATTGATGTTTCTAACTCTCTATCCGTCTCCCTTCCTCTCTGTAAAAAATCAATAAAATATTTTTTTAAGTGAATTAGGGGAAGACAAGGGGCCTTAAGAGGCAGGTTACTTCACTAGTGTTGATCAGGAAATTCTAGACTGAGGGATTTAAAATTGCACTCCTGGGAGAGGCTGAAACTGCGTTTAGGTTAGGTACTAAGTCTTGGTGTGGCTTAGCAAAAGTGACTCTGTTTGGGGGCCTTTTTTTTTTTTTTAAATACTAACAAGGGCACTTTGTCTCTGAAGTGCTCTTTCTGGCATGCTGCCTGCCCCCTGTGGCAACACAGAAAGATGGCAGCTTTCCACGGCTTTACTCTCGGCTCCGAGATAGGCAAATCCAAGGGAGTACTTACTTAGAGCTCACCAAATCGCTTGCTCTTCCTTCTTGCCAACCTGCTCTCACGCAAAGTCCTTATTCTGTGGGCACCTTGGGTCCTAGGAGTACACTCAGGCTGGCCCATAGGCTACTTCTTAGCTACCAGGTTATTTTGATGTCTGTGAGGCTAAAAGCAGGTGGTAATTGGGATCTTTTCTGGGAGTCGTCGGGTTTCATCCTGTTTGATTTCGGGTGCAGTACAACTGTTCAAGACCAATTTGTTTTCAGCCTTTTGGAGTAACTCAAGTATTATTCCAAGTGTCATCGGTAACTTCCATAGAGACACCCTAATGCAGATTTGGATTCTCCCTATTACTCTCAGAGTACTTACCCTTCAAATCATTTCCTCCTCACTGTAGACTCAGAGGAAAGTGAGGAGAAGAGCATCTAAAGTACAAAATGTCCAAGGAGCAGTAGACTTGGACAGTCCGTGAGTTGTGGCGGAGGAGCACACTTTCAGTTTGTCA
>PVJC01027683.1:0-23109 GCA_004026665.1 Murina feae
TGGTGGTCTAGTTTCATTTTTTTGCATGTATCTGTCCAATTTTCCCAACACCATTTACTGAAGAGACTGTCTTGACTCCATTGTATGTTTTTGCCTCCTTTATCAAATATTAATTGGGCATAGTGGTTTGGGTCTATTTCTGGAATCTCTATTCTACTCCATTGATCTATGTGTCTGTTCTTGCGCCAGTACCAAGCTGTTTTAATAACAGTGGCTTTGTAGTATAGCTTGATGCCTGGTATGGAGATCCCACCTACTTTGTTCTTCTTTCTCAGGATCGCTTTAGCTATTCGGGGTCTTTTTTTATTCCAGATGAATTTTTGGGTAGTTCGTTCTAAGTCTGTAAAATATGCCGTTGGAATTTTAATGGGAAGTGCTAAATACACACTTTTAAAAAATAAAAAAAAAATTAGCCCTAACCGGTTTGGCTCAGTGGATAGAGCGTCGGCCTGCGGACTGAAGGGTCCTAGGTTCGATTCCAGTCAAGGGCATGTGCCTTGGTTGCGGGCACATTCCCAGTAGGGGGTGTGTAGGAGGCAGCTAATCAATGTTTCCCTCTCAGCGATGTTTCTAACTCTCTATCCCTCTCCCTTCCTCTCTGTAAAAAAATCAATAAAATATATATTTTTTTAAAATTAGATACACCAAAATATTAACAAAAGTTATTTCTGGGTGCAATTTGCTCTTCTAAAAAGCTTCAAAATGAAAATAAAATGAACATGTGTTATATGTTTAGAATAAAAACATGATTGTATATACTCACATAGTTATTTTAATAGGAAGTATAAAGCTGAAACTGTAGTAAGTATTCTTATCTAAAATATGTGAGTTTACATATTCCTTTTGACCTAAGGGTAGAGGATGTTATTTGTAACTCATGTTTAAAGTTTTAACAAGACAGTTCAGTAGTCTATTTTTGACATAAATCTATCTTGAGCAAGAATGTTGATAACCTGAGGTTAACTTATATTCATTAGCATTTTTTCACTAAGTCAGAGAACAACATAATCCAAACAGTTTTATCTGTTTTCTAAATCCCACCACCTACCTCCCCCCTCAAAAAAGTCTTAAACTACCTTCTGAACTATTTCCCTTCAGTTTCACATAGCATAAAATGTTTAGTTCCCATGAGTAAAATACATTCTTAAGGCTATAAAGAGTGAGAACATTATCCTGGAAGCAAAATGTTATTGTTAAACTACCAAATATATTTTAACATTGACTACTTTGTAACATTTATGACTTTGAAGATATATCAAAACAATTCAAAAGCATATCTCCTTTGGCTTTTACAACTTAAAATCAACCAGAACTGCACTAAGAGGGCGAAAGCTAACAACTTTTCAAAAATTCTTATGACTAACTCTTGTTAAAAATGTGTAATTTTTTTGAGTTTGAGCAAAGTGCTTGTCTGTGTATTTTCCTACTCATCCTGACTCTCCCTTCCTAATAAAATGGGAAAGTATAATTGTCATTAGTTTTTACATCCTAGCCTTAGATGCTAATGGTCTGTACTTAATTTTTCTATGTAATTTTATGTAACAGATTTTAAAAGCCTTTTTAATTTGTATTGTTAAATGATAGTTTTGGCCTGGAAAGTTAAGATACCTTCCATGTAGAATTTAATTCGTTTGAGTTGTATAATAACTATATATTTTACATGTATCAAAGTGTTATGGTTAAAAATCATTTCAAATGATTATTTGCCATGATAAAAGAATTTAAATGTTCAATTTTTCCCCCTAAAAATTCCATACACTTTTCTGGATGCATCATTATATCCATAAGACCTCTAATAATAACAGCAGTACTAGTATATAGACTCATGCAAATGAAAAGTCCATAGGTAATCCTAGTTTTGGAAGAAGCTCCCACTGGCATTTCAAACACTGTCTTGCTTTTTGAGATATTGACTTCTTTTGAGTTCCATGTGGCAGCTTTTCACTCAGGCACAAATAACTTTATCAACTCCAGATTCACATCCTCACACTACACTGTACAGAGTAAGAGAGAGTCTCTTCTAGTGAGCTAGTGTGGAAAAGGAAAGCAGTTTCTCTTTCTCAGAAGACCAAGCTCAGTACAGTTGCCAGGTCATCTCTCAATCAGTGTCTGGGAATAGGTAGAATGAGTGGGTCCACACTTGAATTCACTTCATTTAAAACTACATGGCTCAGGACAGGAAGGCACTGTTTCCCATTAGGAAACTTGGGTAAATTTCCAAACAAAGGGAAGTGCAAGAGTGGACAGCAAATAAGTGTCTACTATATCAACCACAGCTGTATAGATTATTTCATATCAACAATTGTTATGCTTCCTCACTTTTCAGAGAAAACAACCAAGATGAAAAGGCAATTCTGTAGTCTTTAATTCAATGAGCAAAATGAACAATGTAACGTGCTTTTAACTTGAATAATAAAGGTCCCAGGTCCCAGGTTGACGAATCCACACCCCCTGCCTTTTAATATCATTGGGGAGAACAGAGAAGGTAGTAGACATATCAGAGACCATCTTAGGTAGTATTAAGAACGAAGATTGTATTTGAGCCCTTTAGAACTTTGTGAAAATCCTGCTAGAAGATTATCATTTAAATTATGCGGAAACTAAATCATTGTTTGGGGTAGACATTGTACTAAATTCATATCAATCACATATAAACAGCCTACCCAACAAATCAATGTATTTATTTATTTGTTGGAGATTATTTTATTGTACCCATTGACTTTCCATAGGATCACTGTCAATATCTTGGTGACTATCATCAATTCAAGACAGAAACATCCTTACTTTGCCTTTCCTGAGTCAGTCAACAATTGATTCTGTTTGTAGATTTCTCTTTTCCGTCTCCCCTCTATCTCCAATTCTATTTCTTTACTCTGAACCCCATTTCTCTTATGGATACTGTAATGGTTTCCTGGCTAGTCCTCCTGCCCCTATCTTTGACCTTTTCTAATTTTCCTCCTAAAACACCACCAGAGTCAAATTTATAAAATGATATTCTTGTCCCCATGACTTTATTATAGTTTCGCAAGCTCTTTAGGATGATACACAAGATTCTACTTGTCCAGGCTCATTTCTCACCAATGGTTACTGTCACTTTTTTGGCAATTTCATGCAATGCTATTGTGCATACCACAAATATGCTTATATATTCCTTAAGTACTCATGAATTTAAGGTATATGTAACAGTGTGTATTGCTAGTTATTAGGATATGCACATCTTCACCTTTATGAGATTTTCCCAAATTGTATACAAAGTGGCTGTCCTGATTGTACTCCTGCCAGAACTTATTTTAAGACCTCCTATTGACGACAACCTTAACAAAATTTACCATTGTTTGACTTTTTTAAATTTTATAAATCTAGTGGGTATCTCTGTTTAGGTGAAAGCAATTCAAAAGAATCCAAATTTGAAGGCTTAGACTATTTTTGATTGTGATAATAAAGCAAGAGGTATGTACATTTAAACTAGTGCTTCTCTACTTTAAGGTACCTACAAATTACTTTGGCTTCTTGGTGCAAAGCAGAATCTGACTCACTAAGTCAGGAGCAGGGCTCAAGATCTTGTATTTCTAATTCAATTCCAGACAGAGACCAATTAGGCAAGACCAAAGATAGGGTAGTATATTCCCTAACTCAAAACAGATACTATATCAACAATATTTAATTTGATCTTATTTAAGAAGATAGTCTGAAATTGGAAGAAATATTCTTTCAAAACTCATTTCCCTCCATCTCCACTGTCATCTTAATCTGAGTCACCCTTACTATCTCTTTTTTAGATTGTTGTAATAATAACCTCCAAAATTTTTTTTAAAAATATATTTTATTGATTTTCTACAGAGAGGAAGGGAGAGGGATAGAGAGTTAGAAACATCGATGAGAGAGAAACATCAATCAGCTGTCTCCTGCACATCCCCTACTGGGGATGTACCCACAACCAAGGTACATGCCCTTGACCGGAATCGAACCTGGGACCCTTCAGTCCTCAGGCTGAAGCTCAATCCACTGAGCCAAACCAGTCAGGGCTCCAAAATGTTTTTTGTTGTTGTTTTCATGGTTTTTTGTTGTTTTCATGGGTTTTTGTTGTTGTTGCTTTTTGCCTCTTGCCTTGCTACCTTATTCATCCTCCACACTTAAGCACTAAAATAAATCCTTCAAAAACTGTAATCAGCTGCTTAAATTTTTTAGTAAATAAAATACAAATTATCTCTGTGACCTCCTCCCACAATGAGACCTAGTGAATTTCTTTCAAATGGCCTTCCTCTCAAGCCTTTGTTCATGCTAGTCCTTTTGCTTAAACCTTTTCCCCTGGCTCTCCCCATTCATCCTTTAGGTAGGTTTTAGATTAGATTACTTCCTCTTAGACTTCCCTCCACCCCGGATTAGTCAGATGCATCATATTCCCTTTTAGCATTTAATCTCGTTGTTACTTAACTTCTTTTGTGCTCAGCTGTTGGCTCAGTGAGAACAGGAGCCATGTTTATCTTTTTCTTTGCCTGTGGCCAGTGCCTGGCACATTGGCTGGCACCTAGTAGACACTTCAATCAATTTTTGTTTTAAATTCATTTATTAACATACAAAATATGATGTCTCTTTTCTAGAACACATGCTGATTATATCTTCCTTTTGTCAATAGATTCCTTCCATTAAAAGTACATAGCATGACTGACCAGACCACAGCTTTCAACTTGGTAATATTTTATCTAGAAAGCTTGATATGTTATAACTTAACTATAATTTGGTATTTATTCAGCCAACAAATAATTAAGTACCAGTTAGCTTGTAATGAATGAATAAATGCTAAGTTCGAGGGGAAATAAACATTGGAAGAAAAACTGAAGACTGAATAAATAATGGAGATTAAAAGCACAAATAATAGCCAGGAAAACTGGTATAAAAAGTATAAACAAGGCACTAAAGCAGAAAAGAGACACATATCATTTAGTTTCTGTAGTTCAGTTGAGAAAAGCTTTTCCAAGGAAGCTAGTGTCGTAGAGGATAAGTAAAAAATTTGCCAGATGGAAAGTGATAGTGAGCGAAAGAAATAGTGAGCAAAAGCACGCTTGAAAGAGAACTATGTACCCAGATGTTATGTAACTGTAGAAGCTGATGCTGGAAAGGTAGATGAGACTTCAGAGTAAGGGCCTGTTGACCAGGGTACGCACGGCTCAGTAGAAATAAGAACTTGTAAAAGATACATGGTAAGCAGCAGAATGGCATAATCAAAGGAACATGCGAGACCATAAGCAGGGAGATCAGTGAATAGTGCAAGCCAAGAATAAGAGGGAACGCAGTGCAATGGAGGAAAGGTAAATGATAAAATAGTGTCGAGGATAGGACTCGGGGGGCAATATTAGTAGTCATTATCTCTGGCTGAGTGAGATTCTTGATTGCAAAGGTCACTAAAACAAAAAACAAGCCATCTGAATTAGGACTGATAGAAAGTAATATTTACTAAAGTGGGGGACGAGAAAAATGGTCGAGCAATGGGTCTAAAAATGGTCAGTCCTGGCTGCATTCTAATTTGAATTAATAATTTTGTATTATATATAGTCCACAGCTTACTTTAAATTTTTTTTCACAAATATCCTAACAGAGATACACTTCTAGAGAAACTAAGAAGTTTCAGTGACAGCAAAAAGAAAAGTAGAAACACTGTCTATTGAGGACCCAGAAAGACATGTACTCAGGGTAAATTTTACGGGTAAATTATAAAAGTGAAAAGTAAGTGGTGGGAATAGATAAGGGAACATAGTTGGATTCATAGGGACAATCAAAGGGCATTTACGAAAGAGATATAGAATAATTCTGGTAGGTATTCCACAAGTATCTTTCAGGTTTTCAACACCAGTCACATTGAAGAGCTACACCCAATGATTTAATAAGTTGATTGTACTCCAAGTGCATATCAACTTAAGTGAACTGAAGAATTGGATCTACAAGTTAGGATTTATCCCAAAATATTGTTTTACCATTGCTTTAATTCCCACTGTTCAACTTTCCTGGGTAATTAATACTGTGAGCTCTCCTTTTTCTTAACTCCCATCCATAATGTAACTTTCAAATAATTTAAATATTTGGGATAATAAATTAATAATAAGCAGTCTGTTCTTTTTAATCTTTATTGATTTGAGAGAAAGCAACATGGATTTGTTGTCCCACTCACTCATTAGTTGACCCTTGACCTCTATGTGCCTGGACTGGGCATTGAATTGGCAACCTCGTGGTATCAGGACAACACTCCAACCCAGCTACCAGGCCAGGGAAAGTACTCTTAATTTTAAAAGGTTGAGTTGAACATTTTGCATTATAATTTTTTAAATCAAGTTAAATTTCTCTGTTAATGAGTTAGTGAACTTCAGAGATAAAAATAAAGATGTACACACTATATAGCCTCTCCATTCCTACAAATCCTCCTATATAATAAAAGGGTAATATGCAAATTGACCCTAATGGTGGAACTATTGGTCACCATGACACACACTGACCACGAGGGCGCAGACGCTCAATGCAGGAGCTGCCTCCTGGTGGTCAATGTACTCCCACAGGGGGACCTTCCCTCAGCCACAAGCCGGGTTGACGGCTGCAAGCTCAGTGGTGGTGGCGGGAACCTCTCCCGCCTCCTCAGCAGTGCTAAGGATGTCCAACAAGCTGCCAGTCAGACATCCCCCAAGGGGTCCTGGGCTGCAAGAGGGCACAGTCCAGGCTGAGAGACGCCCCCCCTCCCACCACCACCACCACCATTTTCATGCACTGGGCCTCTAGTATTAGGTATAAATAAAAATCATCAAAAAATGAACTTGGACTTACTAGTAAAGTTGCATATTCTTAATGTTGCAGCTGCTGACAGTACCGGCTTCCCAGCTCTCTTTACACTTTGAGTAGTATAAGAAACCTGCCATTTTCACTAGGAACAGTAAAGCTCAAGTAACACAACAATTAAAGTTTTGATTTTGTAGTTCAACTTTAAAGTTTCACACTACCCCCACCTCATCACTTCTCTACATCCTTCACCTTGAAAGAAAGAGCACAAACCTGGGGGTTGTTAAAAAGTAAAAATTAAATCTATAATGTTATTTGAACTCAAAAAGTGTTGTAGTTTGTAAAGTTGGCAAGGTTCTTTTTACTTTTTAATGCTTCCCCAAGTGCTTGTCAATTATATAAAGTTGTGAGTAATGAATGGCATAAAATGCAGTTCCAAACTCTTTAATTTTTATTTTTTAGGGACTATATTACATGTTAAAACATTACATACTAGAGTAAAACAAACAAAAAATATAGAACTACTTTTTCCCACTTACTAGTCCTTAGTGGGAACATATGAAATCTTGCTCCCTAGCATATGTCGTCAGCTTAGCTCAAATTAACCCTTACAAAAATAAAAACAGTCCTTAGCTTTGCTTAGAATTTTGGTGCAGGCGATGTTAGCCTTTTTTTAATGTTCTGACTAATATCTTACCGTATGCATTCACTAGAGTGGTCCTGTATGATTTCTATCCAGATCTACTCAAAATATAGGATAGGGCAGCACAAGCCGCTGATGCCTTTGTGGTTAGTATAAATACCTTTCATCCTGCTTATGAGAGAATTAAGGGGATGGATTAGTGAAAATTCCAGTTAACTAAGGGTTTAATTATGTACCTCCAGATAAGGTACCCAGATTTCCCCTCTCTCATTTCCTCGAGATCTTCAAGTTAATCAAAAGGGGCTGATTTAGAATTACAAGCTACTTCCCAAATTGCCTGGAAGAAAACAACTTTTTCTATAATTTCTACAAGTTAGAACAAAAAATAGTTTGGCTCTCTCTTCAATAACTTCGAGTAAGTCAAATTTCTTTTTCCCCCGAAGATTATAGTGTCAAAGCAGGAAAGTGAGATTCTTTGTAAGTATGGTGCTAATATAAGCTATTTTTATTAGTTCCTGTTTAAGTTGTTAGATAAAAATGTAACAAAATTTGGATTTCAAATTTCCACTTGATAATATAAGACATATCTTACTATATTTTCAATTGATACTTATAATTTGCACACTAGGTACATACCGTATTTTCCGGCGTATAAGACAACTGGACGTATAAGACAACCCCAAGTTTTGAGAAGATTTTCCTGGGTTAAAAAGTCTGGACGGAGACTGTATGCGGCAGAAAAAGGAGCTGACCGGAGACACTTGTGGTCTCTGTCTGGCTCCATTGACGACCTCTGACTTTTGAGAAGATTTTCCTGGGTTAAAAAGTTGTCTTATATGCTGGAAAATACAGGAATTAAATTGGGAGATTAAAAATGTTTTAAGACCTGGACGGGTGGCTCAGCTAGAGCATCATACTAGAAACCAAAAGGTTGTGGGTTCAATTCCCTGTCAGGGCACATGCTTAGGTTGTAGGTTTAATCCCAGGCCATGGTGGGTATAGGAGGCAACCACTCACATTGATGTTTCTCTTTCTCTTCCTCTCTCTAAAATCAATAAAAACATATCCTAGGGTGAGGATTACAGAAAAAAGTTTCAAATCATCTATAGAAAGAAAAAATAATTACATAAAAGAGAAAATATCGAATGTCAACTATAATTGAAAAAAATTATAAATGGTAAAAAAAGAAAAAAAAAGAAGACGGAAGGAAGAAACTAAGACTTTTTCTTCTGTCTTTGCATAAGAAAACTTCAAAAATTTTTCTTTGAAAAAGATATTGAGCTGAGTTTTGAATTCGGATTTTCAAAAGGAAAAATATGATCCTATGTTTTATGAGAAATCACCCTGGCAGGGTAGCTCAGTTGGTTAGAGTATCCTCCCCATATATCAAGGTTGTGGGTTCAATCTTTAGTTAGGGCACCTACTGGAATCAACCAATGAATGCATAAACAAGTGGAACAACAAATCAATGTTTCTCTCTCTCTCTCAAATCAATCAATAAAAAAACTATGCGAAATCACTTGTTTTAATAAAAGATATTTTATGTGGCATACGAACCACAAGGTGGTGCTATAATTCCATGCTGGTAGTAATATTTTAGAAGTTAATTGATAATTTTTCTTTTAAGCTCTTGATTTTTAAAAAGATATATATTTTTATTGCTTTCAGAGAGGAAGGGAGAGGGAGGGATAGAAACATCAATGATGAGAATCATTGATCTGCTGCCTCCTGCACGCCCCACTAAGGATGGAGCCTACAACACCCACGTGTCCTGACTGGGAATTGAACCGTGAAGTCCTGGTTCACAGGTTGACTCTCAACCTTTGAGAAGCACTGGCCAGGCTAAACTTGATTTTTGTAATTTTTTTGTAATTGAAAATATAAAGCTAATTGGATTTGCCCTGGAAATATTTACTGAAACTCTTCTAATTGCAAGGTTTTATGCTAACTTCAAAAGCTCATAATTTTAAAGTCTAATGACTAAGCATATGCTAGAATACTAAAAAATGCTGTCTTAAAAGTTATTTCTACTTAGAATTTTAACTTTATGTTAATGTTAAATATGTGGCAAATTTCAAATTACACACATATAATATAAACAGATGGGTAAATAATATACAATCAGATGAACTAAATAATAATAATAAAGTACTCTCTTTTTCCTCTCAAATAATAGAATCAATTTTCTTTAAGAATACCCAGATTATTGCATTTTTATTTATAAAGTTAGAAAATTATAATATTTTATTTAGTAACCTAAAGTAAGTTTATATTTTCTCTTAACTTTATCTAAAACTTTTTCTCTTCAGAAAATTGTATTACTTCCCATCACTTAAAAAAAACAAAAACACCTCACTGTGTGTCTTGTAATACTGGACAGCCACCATCTGTGTCTGTGCTGCTGGTCTTAAAATGTGCTACAGAATAGAGCACTAAAGTCCTCAACACATTTTTCACAGTTAACTTTCCGACCTGCTTCTAAATCCGAAAGAGAATCATGCCCTTACTTTCTCAATGGTAACTGCAAATGTGTTGCTGCTTTTTCGCTGAGCATGAAATTGTTGTAGTTTTGTTTTATTTCATTTTCAATGAGCATTTTTAACTTTTCATTACAACATATTCATCAGTACAGATGGCAAAATGGTATGTACAACAGCCTCTTGGGTACAATATGCAAGTTCCAGTTGGAGTGTTTCCAACAGGATGTAAGCTATGGTCCTGAAGCCTGTACTTTTAAAAACATATTACTTAGCACACTGCCAACAAATGTCAACACAAAAATATAGTGCTGTAATGAGTTCACTCTGTAAAAGAAGTGTACTGGCACCTAAGTCTTCCTAGGAAAAGTAAAACAGAGTAAAAGCATATAATCATAGCACAAAAATATTTAAGTATTTATTCAATATTGCATGAAAAAGCTCATATACCAAATGGAATTAAAATTCTTAACAAAAATACTGCAGTATATTAAAATTTATAGGGAATTCTTAAAATATACAACATATACAGTAGCCAAAGTCCTGGAAAAGTTCATGTAGAAAAATTCTATAGTGAGTGATTTGAACCTTTCAGTAACTCTGCAGTTTCTTCAAACCTGAAAAACAATAAGTAATACACTAAATAAATAAATATCCTAATGATAACAGGTTTTAAGTTGCTAAAATTATGCATTTAAGCTAAAATAAATTTCAACATTTCTCTTTTTTTACAAGTATAGTCACTGTTAATAAATTAAAGTATATTATAGTTAGAAGGAAGAAATAACAATTGGAGTCAATTATTTCTGGAAGCATAAGTTATTTCGGTACGTCTCAAATTTCAAGAAATATTATAGTTTTTTTAAATAGTAGGCTACCTATTAACTTAAATATAATTTCATATTTCCTTTCAATTGCACTTTAGACAAAAGTATCATTTTTAGTATGACCTTACCAATAATTTTCTGAAAAATACTAGCAATACTTAATGCTTAAAATGTCTCCAAACCACCCATCTACACATATCATTTATTTTGATAAAGCAGTTATCAAAAATAGATAATCTTCTTGATTAACCATCAACCAAAAATATTCCTGCACTCTTTAATCTGCAATTAATTCCATTAACAATGTTTTATATCACATGTTGGAAACCAAAACAGTGACTCATCTCACAAACACATAACTGTAGGAGGATTTATTATCCACTTGAGTCCTGAAGGAAATTCCACACCTGATTGAGAGACCTTTAAGGTTTGAAACACACATGCACATTCTGCATATACAGTAATCCAATCCAATTCCCCGTAGAGAAATGAATTTCTGTTGCTCCTTCCTGTTACTTACATTTTTTTCATCCTTTCCATTTTCTGGATTGTTGTTTCCTTCAATTTAAAAAGCAACAAATTTAGGCAACTTCTCAAAACAAACCATCATCAAAGATGGACCATGAACATATAAAACACAGACTAAAACATTGCATTAAGTACTGTTTACTTATCACAAAGAATTTTTATGAGAGACTAAGATTTGCAAGGTTTTACTATTTTTCTTGCCAATGGTATCTACAACTAAATCTAATGCTTGCTTGTTTTCCTGACCCTCGAAGGAAATCATCTAAGCAGTTGCCAGTTTTTCTTACCTCTGAAATATCTTTCAGACCACAGTAATTAAGAGTTGAGGTTCTGGGAGTTGAGTCTCTAGATATTGTTCTATAACAGGAAGACAGAGGAATACCTACGTCCTTCTCTTTGCTTTTGCTACCTGTGGAGAAACCAATTTTTCGGATTATCTTTTCCTTTCACAGTGGAGTCAAATATCTAAAAATCTTATTTATAAGTGAAAGAAAAATAAACATATATATACACACACATACATGGCTAATATGCAAATTGTCCCCTCAGGAGCTTGATCTCTTGCTATAACATACACTGACCACCAGGGGGCAGCTCATAACATGGTGGGCAACCAGCAGCAGCGGGGCACTTGAGGGAGCAAGGGAAGGAGGAGGCAGGGAGGCCAGTGGAACTGCGTGGTGGTAGTGCGCAGGTGGTGAGGGAAGGAGGCGGGGAGATAGGGAGGCAGGGAACCTGATTGCCTTGATCGCTGGCCAGGCCTAGAGACCCTACCCATGCATGAATTTCGTGCACTGGACCTCGAATTTTAATATAAAATGGTTACTGGTATGTAGATGAGTTTTTAATATTCTTCTAAGATAATGACCTACATATAAAGACCTAGATGTTAAAAACTGGCCAATAATAATTACAAAAGGAAATACTACCTCTGTCAGGATAATTAATTGAATAATAAGCAAGTTCATTTATTTTTAAATATAAGCTACATGGCAAATCCTCCCTACAACGGAATAAATTTCAGATCATCACAGATAACTGTTCCTGTCAAATTGATCAACAGGCTTGAGGACCATTTTGCTGCAAAAACAAGGCCAGAAAAAAAATTAAATAGTTTTATTATAAGCCTATACAGGCAACCCCAATTAGGGAACAAAGTAATACCACATGAGGACTGAAACAGCTAAGACTTTTACTTTCATCTCTCACAGAGCCAGTGTCTTCTACTTCTCCTGCTTACTCATCAGCATGAATTTGGACAAAATGCCCAGCCCAGGATTAACATTATTTGACACGAGGCCCAACATGCAAAATCACGTGACAACCAGAGTCGCCCTGGGAGAGCTGAGGGACCCCAGACCCGCCCTGCATGAGCTGTGAGTCCTGGCCCACGAGAGGTGCTCCATGCACCTCCTGGTGACCATAGGCCTTTATGATACAGATATCCCTGGTGTCCTAATTCCAAATTTCCAAGGGAGACAAAATGATTTGGCTCAACACCTTTTATATTGGTATTCGTTAGATCAGGTATCTATTCTTGATCCAATTATTTGAGCTCAGAGGTTAAGGTCACATGGCACAACTTTGAAGACTAGCTACATCCCACTTTTAGCAGGCTGTATGCTGTTTACAGGTTACTGACAAATGCATTTTATTCTCTTGTACATATTATCACATATGCAACGCTGCTACTTAAGTGTAAATTAGAAACTTGGAGATACATATTTATTATTCTACACTAGAGGCCTGGTACATGAAATTCATGCTCTCAAGTCGGGGCTGGGGGGTCCCTCAGCTCGGCCTGTGCCCTCTGCGATGTATCACTCCTGCCCACCTGCCACAGCATCACCACAGGGTAGTCTGGGCCTCCCTTTTTGGGGCAATCATGGAGCCCCCTGACTGATCGATAGCCTTGCCAGCCGGAGACCTGGGCCTCCCTCTGCAAGGCGATCATGGAGCGATGGCCAGGCCCCTGACCAATGGCACCTGCCTTGGCTGGCCTGGCACCAGTGAGCGTCATAGGGTGGTTGTCTGGAAGGTCATCTGGACAGTTGTTCTGCTGTTCAGTTGTTCGGTCAATTTGCATATTGTACTTTTATTATTATAGATAGCACTTAGCAATTAAAGGGGTAAAAAGTCTCTAAAAGTTTGCAATTATGTACACTAGAATTTATTCACTATGTCACATTAGATATGTAAGCTGGCTTCTTTAGCAACCCTTGGCTCTAGTAGTCTATAAGTTTATATTTTCTTTGTTCCTAAAAGCTTTGCAGTTTCTAAAATATAAGGCTTGGGAATATGAAAATTACCAGATACCTATGAAAATTATTTTTCTGAACTGTTGATCAAGAGACCTTTAAGGTTTGAAACACATAAGCACATTCTACATATACTATAATCCAATGCAAAGATATACTGCCAATACTATCATAAGAACTTACCAAGTTTCAGAATATTCCTGCTACTACCACAAGCATAGTCTTCATTCATTTCATCATAGTAAACATAGTCATCATTCTGGAATAATATAGTTTAGTATTTAGAATGAAATGAAAAGAAAAACATTCTTATTTTGCATTATTACTGCTAAGCATAAAATATAAAGATGACATGATAAATGTTTAAATATTTAAGTATTTTATTTAAAAAGCAATATATAAATATTCCTAAGAATAAGAAATATTTTAAATGTTGGAATCAGATAGTAACCTTCTTGAATCTACTAACTTTACTTTTTAGGAAGGATAGACTAGGACCAGAAATTAAGATCCTGAGTAAATTAAGATCTTAATTAAACAATTTCTCAGATTAGATGAGGCAATGGCAAATTTGGTGACCGTCTCTATAAAATTTACAATTTGATTGAAGTAAATGACTAAGAAAAGGAAGTTCTAATTTTAATTGTTCCTCTACTGACAACTTTTTCTTCACCCTATAAAATAGGCCATTTGTACTATGACAGGATATGAAATAATTATAAGCTTTTTAAAAACAAAAGCAAACATTAGTTTACCTTATTTTAAATATTCCAAGTACTAATAGCTCTAAAAGCTCAAGTGGTAGGTTTGTCGGATTATCTTATTTGATATAGAGAAAAACAATAGCCATGACAATGGCAATAAAACAGGCCATGTCTAAATAGGACTTCATTCCCACCAAACATTTTCCCATTATCCTCTTATTTAGCGTTTCCAAAGGAATAAACACAATAATAAATAAAAACTTCACTGTATCTGAGATAGCCTCTAAATACTAAGGAAAGAAAATACCTTTTTGGACAAAAGCAATTCTGTTTCAAGAAGAGTGACACGACTTATTAGATTGGTCCAGGCTTTTTCATCTACCATCACTTTTCCTTTCATTTTTTCTTCCAAAGAATCTAATCTGCTCTCTATCTGAGTCAGTTTCTTAAGCTTTTCTTGGGATTCAGCAAGCAGAGTCTGTAGTGCAGTAAGCTCAGGATTAACTTTTATATCCTAAAATATTAAAAATAGTATTACACAACCTGAAATTCCTTTACAAGTCAACATATTCCCATTTCCATTGTGATATGTGTGTGTGTGTATACACATATATATTGATTTCAGAAAGGAAGGGAGGATAGGAAGAGAGAGAGAAACATCAATGATGAGAGAGAATCATTGATTGGCTACCTCCTATACACTCCCTACTGGAGACTGAGCCCACAACCCAGGCATGTGCCCTGACTGAGACTCAAACCTTGACCTCTTGGTTCATGGCTGACGCTCAACCACTGAGTCACGGTGGCTGGGCCCATTGTGTTATTTCAATAGTTACAATAGGCAATAGAGCTTGAGGGTTAAGACTGTTACCTCTGGAGGCAGACTACTTGGACAGTCTAACATGTATGACCTTGATGCTTCCATTTACTTATTAAAAAAAAAGTTCCCACTTTATCTGATTCTTGTAAGGATTAAATAAGTTACTTTTCATAAGTCACTTTTGAACAACAGTGGGTAGTACAATATAACTGTCAGTAACAAGCTTCTTGTAACAACACTTAACACCCAGCACAAAGCTAAGAGGAAATGACCAAGAAGTGGCAGTGCATTGGAACAGTTTAGTTTGCTATAGGAAATAAGCCTAATGGCCATCTGGTAGTTTTATAAATGCCAACTGTATACAGATGTAGAGACATCAGAAGACAGAACAAAGCGTTTTAGCAGAAGTGGTAGAGATTAGACACTATACTAGGATCTGTGGCAATACTGTAATAGGAAAGGTACTCTTAGAGAAAAGAGAAAAAAACACGAAGGGCCCAAAACGAAAAATGAAAAGGCAGTAGTGCACCAGTTTTTTCCATCCATCAATATAGGGAATAGGCAATAGAGATTCTTCATTGTACAAAGCAGTACATCTCTATATCTCATTAAACTAAATTCCTTGAAGTACCATGTCTTCATCATCTCTGCATTACCCAAAACACCTAAACATAAGCAGTAAATAATATGCCAAGTTATATTCAGTAAGGCTTACTGATGCTTAAGTAATGGTAACAAGGATAATGTGCCATAATTAATAATTCAAATGGCCAGAGATATTCCAAAGTTTAGACACTGAAGTAATCATGTACATTGCCATAGGAAATATTGGCATCTGGTAAAAACATTCCAAATTCTTACTTGTTCAGATTCGATTTCAGAGATCTTTTCTTCAGGAGACTTTATTTCAGTATCCTTTAAGTCACTCACAGCAAATGCTTCAGTCACATCTGTCACTGTACTTGACGTACTGTCCGAAATGCTCACACCATCTTCATTGTAGAGGTGACGGATCACCACAGCTTTCTTCTGCCCAGAGAAAGCTATGTCAGAGCTGCTTCAATGTTTACCTCACACAATTGTTTTACACACATACACAGCCACTTTGCAAAAGAACATCTTATCTTCCCTTCAAGATTTATAAAAGCTTAAATTACCACATATAATGTGTACATAAACGTTAATTAAGCTATTAATATTTTATGAGTAATGATGAAATTGTGGTTATGATATTTTAAAGCATTCTTATATATTAGGATATTGAAAATTTTCTTCAATAATGTCAGCATTTGTTTCAAATATTTCAGGTTTTGGGGAAAGATGTTAGGAAAACTGATTATAATAAAGATGAAACAAGATGAGCAAAGAGTTGATAAATTGCTGAAACTGGGAATGAGTACTTTTGTAAGTATTTGAAAGTTACTTTAAAAACAATTTCATCATAAAATAGGTTACCACATAATTCACGTAAATAATCAAGAACTGACTCTGTGAATAAGACTTGTCACAATTTTTAAAAAATTAAACAAACCACAAAATATCAGACATTTAGATAATGATTCAAACTAAATAACGACAAGGGCGAAGTCCTGAGAGTAAGAACTTATTCAGCCACAGGTGTTGAGCAGGTAAGGGCAGGGAATCTATCAACAAAGAGAAGATATTCAAAAGACTAAGCCAAAACCAGAATATAGGTTTAGGAACACTCAATCATTGGTTACTTCACATTCCTGATAGAGAAATATGAACACAGATAAATGAAACCACATAACTTATAATTAATGGCATGCTCTATTTATGGTTTCCATGTTGTTATACGAAGACTAAATACATAATTAGGAGTAACTATTCATGAGCATCCTACATAATAAAAGAGAAACATGCAAATTAACTATTCCTCTGCTACGCTCAAGCCACACCCACAAGCCAATCAGGAGTGAGTATGCAAATTAACCCAACTAAGATGGCAGCGGCCACAGAGCTGGAGCAAGCAGGAGGCTTGGGTTGCCTCCAACAATGGAGGAAGCCAAGCTTCCCGCCTGCCCTGGCCAGCCCTAGGCTCCGCTCAAGGCTACAAAGCTTTAATTATAGAAGATAAATAAATCCCAGAAAAAAAGAAAAGAAAAAAGGGAGAGGCTGGGAGCTTGGGTCGCCGGATGGCATGGCCAGCCATAAATAGCCATCAGCCCCTCTCCCAGGCTGGCCAGGCACCCCAGTGGGGACCCCCATCCTGAAGGGGGTGTGGCCAGCCTGAAAATGGCCCTCAGCCTCTCACCCAGGCTGGTCACACCCCCATGGTATAATACCTAACCAGAATGTTTTAACCAGCTGCTAGCTAGAAAAGTGAGCCTTGTACACTGGATTAGCTAGGTAGGTAGTTGTATTTTCTGACCTTTCCTGAAGTCATGAATCTGCCAGTGATATCAATTCCAACAGGTTCTGCAGATGACTGCTCGCTGTTTGAACCAGGTTCTGACTTAACAGAATTGACTTTCTTTCTTTGTAGTGATGGAGTCTAAAAAAAAGTATTAAGATGTAAAAAGTTTTGTGCAAAAACATGATATACTAGTATATTTAAATTCTATTATCATTTAAATTTTATGACTGTCCAATAATAAGTCTAAATTCCATATATTTTGAAAACTAAGAAGTGATGAAAATGTACTGTTTAAACTGTTAGTTTAGGACCATTAGCTCCAAGTTCCAAATGTGCAAATACAAGTGACTAGTATTTAAAGCAAACACCAGGTATTATAAGGTTACACTAATCTGTGAATAATGCAGTAATTATGCTATGCATTAATTTGCTGTCTAGGGTATTGATTTTATACATTTTAAAATACTGGCCACTCAGTATAAGTTAAAATCTATAAGAAAATTACCTTATCAAGACCACTCAACTCCTTGTGCTTTCTCATCACACAATTCAAAATATCACAGATAATTTGGATTTTCCATTCTGCAAATCCACATTGGAGAAACTGCTTTTTCGTCAAGATTGGTTTATAATTAAATTGATCACGAAGAAGCTATGAAGAGGGAATATATCAACAAAATATTAGGAACAATCTCTTTTAAATGTCTAAAATAATAAATGGTCACCTGGTTAGGGTGGCCTTTTATTTAAAAGGCATAAAGAGATTTATGACCAGGTAGCAGAGGTATTTAGGTAGAAACAGGTAGCTAGGGATGTTCCAAAAATAGATGGCTGTCCAGGGAGATGGAAAAATATAACCAATGATCCTAACAGGTACTAGAAATACTCCTTAGCTCACTCCATACCAGATAAGTCAGGAAACCATAGTTTTATGTGTTTATACTTCTTTTATTATATGATTTTTTAAGACTTGTAGGCCTCTGAGTTTCAATTTCTCATTTGTAAAATGAGAGCAATAGACCAGACCAGTAATTTCCAAAACCTACTCCTGAACCCTAAGATTTCTTGGAAGTGCCTCTTATGCTTCCTCTTAGGCTTCCACAGAAGTTTTCTGGGTGAAAGACAAAGAAAGGGAAGATTAAACAGAGACTCTACACATAAAAGCTCCTATTTTATCAAATGCAACTTACTACTTAAAAAAGAAAAAATTGATTTGATAAATGGGTTTTACCTTTTCTAAAAAAGTTTAAGAAAATTAGAGTAATTGAGCAAAAATTAATGATTATAAGTAGGGTTTTTAAAAAACCAAGTATGAGATTAAGTCTATAATACATAGTACAAGTGTAAATACAGGGTAGATGTAAGACATGGTCCTAGACCACAAGGAACATAAAATCTCAGTCAAAGCTCCACAAACAACTAAATTAACTCATGATTCTATATACTACAAACTTTACTCAATAAAACCATATTTCTAACTTCTGCCAGCATACCAAATTTTACTAAAATTTGTTGTAAAATGGCAAATGATACCAATGACAAATTTTTACCAGTTGTCATATTTAATAAAGTATGAAACATAAAGCAAACTTCAATTACGTCTTGATTGCAATAGTGATTGTATTTTAAATATGGTAAATGCATATGAAAATACTGCCAACTATACATGCTGCATATATTTAAGAAATTATTATAAAGACATTAATCTAAAATAAAACCACTAATGACTTCTAAAACAATTATCTCATAAACTCAAACATACCTTATAGACGGTATCTATAAAGCGCAAGTCATTCTTTGCTATGAGCTCGACATTGGAGTCCATCAGAAGTTCTGCTACGTAAGGGGAATATGAGGTAAGAGAATAGCTGATGATTGGCAAAGATGCTGCTAAATCTCCCTTAACCAAACTGTTGGGGGCGGGGGGGGGAAGAAAAAGATTTTTAATGAGCATGATTCCACTAAGTTGGAAAATCGGGGCAATATAAGAATTATTGTCAATAATTTATAACAACACTATAGCCATAATACAGTGATGCACAAGACCCTTCATATTCTATCCCCAACACTAAATTAGTCTAGCCAAATTACTATGAAATTATATTGCTCATTTGCTCAAACAATTATACAGCTCTTTAATACCAATAGAAAATCTAGTACATTTGGTCTTAAGAAAGCAAATGTACCATCTTACAGAGCTCAAGTACACTATATGCTCTTGCAAGCACTTGTGACCGTACCTTACCCTCATATGCTTTTTACCACAGACTGCAGAGGTAAAACATTATGAATACGTTAGGTCAGAAAATTAGTCTCAAACTTTGAGAAGCAACCTCATCAAGTACTTATCTAGCCACAATTATGAAGCTAGAAATCAGTTTTAGTTTCAAGACAGCTGGAAAATTCACAAATATGCTCATATTAACACACTCCTGAAAAATCAGTGGATGAAAGAAAAAACAGATCTCAAAAATATGTAGAGGTAAAGTGAGTATCAACACAATCTACCAAAACTTAAGTATAAAATGCAGGAAATGCAGTTCTAAAAGGAAAGTTTAAGTTATAGATGAAAGAAAACAGGGCTGGGATACTGTAACTAGTCTGATCAGTATCTTCCCCTTGTAACAGGCCCCTTTGAAATCTGTACCTTATGAGTTTATGCTAATTCCTCCAGTCTAGAAAGGTATGCCACTTTCTCTGCCTATTATTTATCCTCCATAAATCATTTGTCAGATACGGAGCTTTCCATGAAGCCATCCTCAATGTTCTGATCCATATTTCCCTCTCCCAGAATGGTTCCCTGCCTATTCAGTATCTGACACCTCATGCCTGTCTTGTAGTCTTGCCTAATTGTCTATACATAATGAATCTCATTTTCTCCATGTGAAGTAGTTTCACAGATTCTCCCACAACAAAGCACAGGAGAGGTCAGTTCAATTACTCAGTTATATCTGTTCAACTGAAGGAATAATGCACTTATGTAAAACATTTGTTTTCCACAAAACTCAGGATGTACATAAATCTCCCTATTCCCACCCCAATATTTTTAATAAGGCAGAGAGCAAGTATATGATGATAGCATTACAATTTTTCAGGACAAATATAAATTGTTTCCCTTTTATGTTTATGGGTACAATAATATTTTACCCATGAGAAAACTACTCTGGCAACCTTTTTTTTTTTTTTTAACCTGTATAACAGTTTTAAAAAGACACACAAAAAAATGCTTTTGAACAGCAAAATCTGTCCCATTTTATGCATGTTATGGATAGAAGACAGCCAGATCTGCATTTAACATCTCATATAAAACAACCTCAAAAATCTTGGTTATTTATTGTCTAAGAACTTTGATTAGAAAGAGTAAGAAGAACTGGTACACCAAAACAAAAAACAGCAAATCACAAGAAAAATTTTTTAAAATGGGAAAAAGTACTAAGAATCAAAATACGTGTTATCTGGGGCTGTGTGTGTATGTGAGGGTGGTAATCTGAAGCAGCAACGATTAGCATTACCTATTTCAATAGACCCTGCAGATATTGCTATATTATGAAACTAGAGGCCCGGTGCATGAAATTCATGCACGAGGAGGGGGGGTCTCCTCAGCCCAGCCTGCTCCCTCTCCAATCCGGGACCCCTCAGGAGATATCTGGCTGCCAGTCGGGGATCAGGCCTAAACTGGCAGTCAGACATCCCTCTCACAATCCAGGACCACTGGCTCCTAACTGCTCACCTGCCTGCCTGCCTGATCACCCCTAACTGCCCCCCCCGCTGGCCTGGTCACCCCCAACTTCCCCCCCTGCTGGCTTAATCACCCCCAACCACCCCCCCACCAGTCAAGTTGCCCCTAATTGCCCCCCACCTGCTGGCCTAGTTGCCCCTTACTCCCCTCCGGCCCCCCCTCCCTGCTGGCCTGGTCACCCCACACAGCCTGCTGCTCAGACATTTGGTTGCCCCTCACTAACCTCCCCGCAGGCCTGGTCACCCCACACTGTCTGCTGCTCAGTCATTTGGTTGTCCCTCACTAACCCCCCTGTGGGCCTGGTTGCCCCACACAGCCTGCTTCTCAGTCATTTGGTCGGCCCTCACTAACCCCGCTGCCGGCCTAGTCGCCTCATGGAGCCTGTTTGGTTATCCGTTCAGTTGCAACGGTTGCTTAGGCTTTTATTATTATAGATAATCTAAAAAATGATTGTTTTTAATGACACTCTTGGGTCAATAAGAAAATCAAATGTTTAAGCAGTGTACTCAGAACAAAGGAACATAATCAGTACCTCTTTAAATTATTCCTGTACAAAATGTCTTTTAAAGTGTTGATGGGAGCCCTAGAAGTTTAACTCAGTGGATGTAGTGTCCACCTGCAGACTGAAGGGTCCAGGTTCAATTCTGGTCAAGCACACATGCCTGGGTTGGGGGCTTGATCCCCAGTAGGGGGTGTGCAGGAGGCAGCCAATCAATGATTCTCTCTCATCATTGATGTTTCTCTCTCTCCCCTCTTCTCTGAAATCAATAAAAATATATTAAAATAAATTTTAAAAAATGTTGACGGTTAAGGTGGTAAGAAGAAAACTTGGCTATTCAAACTGGGTTAAGTCCCGGCAAGACCAGACAGTAGAGATTTCCCTCTTTTGAATAACCAATCTATTGGTATATGCTATGGAAGCACACTATAGAATACCTTCTGTTTCTCAGATATAATACCTGTGACAACAGTCATTAGAGCTCAACTTTCTCCTTGCTCTCCTTACCATCCTTTCATTTGCAGCCATTTATTAGTGTTAACTCTCCTTAGTATACATTCAGTACTTCTATTTTTATATGTAAAGCCCATTACTCCAGAATTCTATTTAGTAGTTGGTTTAGCTAAGACTCACTCTACTACTTGACAATGTATCTAATCTGGAGTTGTCCCTTGACGCTCATTGAATAAATGTTTAATTAGCTTCTAATATGTGCCATATCATTTTAGATAAGGGGATACTACAATGAACAAAACTAAGTACTAGCTCTAACTGGTTTGGCTCAGTGGACAGAGCGTCAGCCTGCAAACTGAAGGGTCCCAAGTTCGATTCCGGTCAAGGGCATGCACCTTGGTTGCAGGCACATCTCCAGTGGGGTGTGTGCAGGAGGCAGCTGATGGATGTTTCTCTCTCGTCGATGTTTCTGGCTCTCTATCCCTCTCCCTTCCTCTCTGTAAAAATTCAATAAAATACTTTTTAAAAAACCAAACTAAGTACTAGCCCTGTCTGGTGTAGCTCAGTGGGTAGGGCATTGTCCCATGCACCCAAAGGTCAATTAATAGACAGGGCACATGCCCACATTGCAGGCTACATACCCAGTAGGGAGTGTGCAGGAAGCACATTCTCAATGTTTCACTCTCACATTGATGCTTCTCTCTCTCTAAAGTTCAACAAAAAAATATTTTCTAACAAACCAACAAAAACTAAGTACTAGATATCAACTTACTTTCCAGAGCGGGAAATGTCAATGAACATCCCAGGTAAGAATACATGTATCAAACAAGATGGCGGCATAGGGTAGACACCGTAAATGCAGCTGTGAACAACTATTTCAGAAAAACCTCGAAAAGAACACACGGACACCACTCGCACCCACAGGACGGCTGGCTGAGTGAAAATCCTACAACTAGAGAAGAGTCTGAGACTCAGAGGAGCGGCAGAAGCAAAGTACAGAGGTACGGAGGCGCGCGCACGGG
>PVJC01027684.1:0-23108 GCA_004026665.1 Murina feae
CAACGAAGCCTCCTGTTTTCTTCAGCTCCATGGCTTCTATAATTGAAACATTGTTGCTTTGAGCAGAGGCCCAGCCGGCCTAGGCAGGCAGTTGCAACAGAAGCCTCTTGTTTGCTCTAGCTCCATGGCTGCCGGCCTCCATCTTGGCTGGGTTAATTTGCACTCTGATTGGCTGGGTGGGGGTGGCTTGTCTGGTGGGTGTGGCTTGGGTGTCTTAGAGTGATGGTTAATTTGCATATTACTCTTTTATTAGATTAGATATATGGTTCCTGTGTGTTTTTGATTCATGCATGTTTTCTAAAGTCATATAAAGCTCCTCTGAGGAAAGAAGATGCCCCAGAAGATAGAGGATAGGTACTCACACATATGAATCGAAGGTGGGGCACCCAGAGATTGTATGAAGTATAAAAAAGAGAGCACTACAGTTAGCACTGACCTCAAGGAGCAAGGCTGAGCCTCTGCGAAATTCTATTGTTCCCCATTATTACAGAAATGCTACGGGACTCAGGATATTCACAAAAAAGCTCTCCACATAGCCATGTCTATTGTAGGGTTTATTCCCCTAGCACATGCCAATTTTCTTGCAATTGGTTTGCTCATTTATTTTCCAATAACCAGAATGCTGCTTCCACTTCACAACTGTTTCATAATAGTGCTGCTGTCTGAACCATAGGGAAAAACCAACGTGGTTCACACACCCTATCCTTGTGCTAAATGCCCCACCACATGGGGCTTTGCAAGTAATAATGGAAAATAATTCTCCACTTCCATCAAACGTGTCCTTTCACTTTGATTCTTTCAGTCAGGCTTACATTTCAGTGTATATTTCAGATTTTACATGCGGGACAGTCCTGGGGTGTTTTGCCTGTTTTAATTAAGCCCTTTCCAGCACGCTCAGGTGCCCGCATTGAAAGCTATCCATCACATCCTAGCAAACCAGGAGGAGGGATTAACACGTGTGGAGTAGTAATCTCCTTGTATTTGTGTTCATCTGTTCATCAAGGGGGAAAAATAGTCCGTCTAAAGCAACATGGGAGTGGCAGCCCTTGTCTGTAAGGCAACTGTTGTATAATTGACCTCCTTTAGCATTTAATTTCTCAAGCCTCTAGGAAGCTTCATTTTGAACATCAAAGAGGTACCTGTGGAAGAAAGGGTTCCAGACTGATGAGTAAACAAATTAGAGTGAATAGGGTCATTAGCTTTTGTGGTAAAATCTGGGAGTGGGTAGTCCTTAGGAACTGGTGTGTAAGCCCAGCATGGGGCGTTTTTAAGGCTTTTTCAATGTAATTAGTCCAAGAGTTTGACAGAATGTTGTATATTCTTTGCCGAATGGCATTCCCCAGGTTTAGGTAGAGCTTGTTTTTATCATGTCAACCTGTTTATCAAAAACTCTTCCTTGCCACATATCAGCCACCTGATAAGTGTATTCCTGAGCGTTCCTGAATGACAGAGCATTGAGGTGCCAGCCACACAGACAGAGACAGACTGGTCGAGCCAGGGTGCCAGCGAGTGACAAAGTGCCCAGCTTCTGATTGCCCGCAGCACAGTGCCCATAGTGACCTGTCATTCACATTGAGTAATTCCTGGAGAGGCCATGTATATGGGAGGAGTTGGGAAAAGAGTTTGTTTTGCATTGAGCCTCACGACTGGTGAGAAAAAGAATCTATGTGTTTAACACCAAGGAAAAGCAAATATATGCTGGCTTTGACAAAGGAGTCTGGGGCAGCTACAGGGGCTGGAAATCTGAGCTGGGCCAGTGTACCCAGAGGTAAACCACCTCCTCACCTGGAAAACTGACTGTCCCAGCAGGATGAGGGGGAGGGGACGGGATGGAAATAAGGGCTGGAAGTCAGAACAATGAGGCAGGGCGTGGGGTGTCTGTGCCTTAACATGTGGGTTTGGGAGCTGAGCAGTTATAAATGAAGATTTTGAAATGTATATTTACTCTTTCCCTCCTGAAAATAAGACTTCCTAACCACAGTCATAGCTTTTCTTAGAATTGGTACAAATCTGTTTTACACTGAAATTGGTCTCCTTCATTCCCTTTTGTTCCTCTCCTGTCATGTCTTTGGAAAGAAAGATGTCTCACTTCCCATGGTCCCTTGCACCCAAACAAAATGCACAGATACCTTTGAAAGTAAAACATGCTGTCCTTGTTATTTGAAGTCTTTAGAGAGACATAATTGGTGTGTTGGCTTAGCTGCACTGTTTGGTCACAGCCATGGTGAACTTTAACAATTTTATGCTTGGAAGTGATTCTATGACCTGTGTTGTTTGTTGGTCAGTTAGTTCTGTAGGTATAAAAATGAAGATAGTCATTCCTCTAAAAGCGACATAAATAGAGGGTTTTTGAAGAGAAGGGTCTCTGCGCGGAGGAGTGCGAGCCATTGAATTTCCTGCGCTGGTGCCTCTGAGCCACGAAAGTCTAAAACAGAGAAATCCCGCAATGAGCTGGGGCTGTGGGAAGCGAGCCGCAGAGGGGGAGTTGCTGCCCATCCAGGACTCAAACACAGAGTATGCCCACGTGCCCCACACCACACACAGCGGCCTTGGCGGGATTTCCCTCTTAGTTCCCAGTATGTGCAGCGGGAAACACCCATGGAGCTTGGGCCAGGGGGCTGCCTGGGGATGGGGGTTATTCTAGGTCTGGGTCAGAGAACGCGGCATGAAGCTTTTCTACAGGAAGGCGTAAACCCCAGATCCCCTCCTCTTTTCAAGCTTTGCCATCCTTAGATAAACTCGGAGGAACCATAAGGTTTCTCACGTGTAAGCAGCCTTATGGTTTGATGTGTGGGGACACGCTCCTCTGCACCACCCAGCCCGCTCCGCAAGGTGGCGCTGTGCTGGCAAAGGGAGACATGCCCTCATGTTTCCTTCCGTGGTGTTTAGGCCTGAATTTTGGATTATTTCTACCCATGCAATACCACTGCCATTCCGTCTGTGCAACTGTCTGAGGACACCAGTGTGTGTGTGTGTGTGCTCACACACGGGTGCCTGTATGTGTCTGTGTACACACACACACACACACACACACTCACATCTAAAGAGGAAGATCTGTGAATGAGATATGGTGGGGGGTTGTTTTCTGTGGGTATTTTTTGGTTAATCCTCACTCAAGAATATTTTTCCATTGATTTTTCGGGAGAGGGGAAGAGACAGGGAAAGACAGAGAAAAGCATTGATGTGGGAGAAAGACATTAATTGGTTGTCTCCTGCATGAGCCATGACCAGGGCCTGGTCAGAGAGGAACCTGCAACCAAAGTATTTGCCCTTGACTGGAATTGACCTGGGACCCTTTGGTCCACAGGCCAACACTCTATCCACTGAGCCAAACTGGCTGGGTGACAAATTATTTGTAACTAGAGGCCCAGTGCACAAATTCTTGCACAGGTGGGGTCTCTTGGCCTGGCCAGCGATTGGGGCTGATCGGGGCCAGCTGGCCAGGGGGAGGGACTGCAGGGGGTTGGCCAGCCACAGGAGGTTGGCTATGGGAGTGCACTGACCACCAGAGGGCAGCTCCTGTGTTGAGTGTCTGCCCCCTGGTGGTCAGTGTATGTCATAACTCCTGGCAGGTCATCTGGTCATCCAGTCAAAATGGCCACTTAGGCTTTTATATATATAGACTACAGACAAAATGGATGTCCGGGGGCAGGGCATGTCCCTCAGCCCAGCCTGCACCCTCTTGCAATCCAGGACCCCTCAGGTAGGGTTCCTAGGCCTGGCTGGTGATCAGGGCCTATTGGAGCTTTCCTTCCCCTGGCTGCCAGTAGCTGGCCCTGCCCCCACCATTGCCACTGCTTGCCATCTGTGCAGCGCTTCCCCTTCCAGCCCCCAATGCGTGTCACCAGTTGCCTTCCTCTGTGGTGACAGGTGTGGAGTATTATTGCTTGGTTGGCCTGGGCCTCCCTCTATGAGGCAATCATGGAGCCCCCCTCTCAATCAATTGCTCTGCTGGCCAGTGACCTGGGCCTCCCTCTTTGGGGCAATCAATTGTGGAGCCCCTCCACGAATCGCCCTGCAGTGGGTGGCCTGGACCTCCCTCTGTGGAATAATCTTGGGGTAATGGCGGGGCCCCCTGAAAAATCACATTGCAACCTCCTTGACTGGCCTGGTGCCAGTGGGTGTCATAGCGTGGTCATCTAGACAGTCATTCTGCTGTTTGGTTGTTTGGTTGATTTGCATATTACACTGTTATTATTATAGATAGGATTATACAAGTAACTATACATAAACAAAAGTAAAATAAAACAGAATTCCAGCACTTATTTTTGTAAGAAAACCAAAGGGAAATTATGTTTCAGTAGTTTTGTCCAAAGCAAGCAGTAAAGATCTTCAGGAAATAGCAGTAATAGAGATGAAAACCCGATCTTTAAAGAGAAATAAACCTCACCTCTCTCTAACAGATGGAATGCCCTCCATCCTTATCCACATAATGGAAATTATTATGAGGATAATAGGGGCCACTCCAAAGGCAGGTGTCGACTTGTCAGTCCATGTTGAACACTGAACAACTTCCCAACCCCAGACGTTTCCAGCATCTGCGTGTTTTACCTGAATTAATTGCGGGGCATGCGAGGAAAGTCAATCATCAATCATCATTAATTATCTGTTCACCTGATGTCTGCACTTTCATCCCCTTTAATCTTCATCAACATATAGGAGAGAGGAAATCCCGGAGGGCAGGCCACATGTGCTTCTAGGCTGCACATATGTCTCTCCCAAACACTCAGCAGCTCAGAAACTAGCTTGGTCTCACTCGGAATGCTTCGGATGACACCCGAAGGCCCAGTATGAGTGGCTGGGCCCACGCAAGATGCAGCTCTTAGAGCTGAGACCCTGGCCCTGTGTCCCTGAGTGCCTTCTCCAGCCCTGGACCCGCATCCTGTGATACTCCCTTCCTGTGGCATCCGTGTGTCCTGGAGGAGCCCACAGCTCCTACAGATGTGTCTCTCCCTCTTTGTCTCGGGCTGTTCGGAGCAAAAGTAATTCCTAAGGATGCCCTAGTGCCTGTAGTTCTTATGAAGTATATAAGCTTTGTGATTGCTGGCTGATGTATAAAAATTGCTTAACGCCGGGTTGCTTGAAATAGTTGACTTATAAAAAGGCAGGTCAAAAGGGGAGCTCTTTTTGCCAGGTGAGTCTGGTTCAGTGGTTGAGCATCAACCCAGGAACCAAGAGGTCACTGGTTTGATTCCCGATCAGGCTGCAGGCTGGATCCCCAGTAGGGGCTGTGCAGGAGGCAGCCGGCCAATAACGTTTCTCTCTCATTGATGTGTATATCTCTCTCCCTCTAAAAAATCAATAGAAACACATTACATTTTTTTAAGTGGAGCTATTCTGATGAGCCATATCACGAATGATGAGTTCCATGCAGAAGCTTCCCATGTTGCCTGGTGCCATTTCCTCTAAGAAGGATATAGATGCCAGTGACATGTGCACCTGTAACCAATGACCAAAGACTTTGCAGTGGGCAGCAGCATCCTTAGCAGCGGAGCCACCTGGCTCTTCTCATGGCTGGTGTAGTCTCTTACTGTGAGAAGCTGCACTGGTCCTTCCTCAAGGTTCGATGACTTCACCTCCCACGTTCCACCTCTGTCATTACCAAGCAAGTCTGAAATGGCCCCTTTGATCCCACATCTGCCAAAGTAACTTGAGGAACTAATGTGAGGAGAGCACATTGTTCAGGCTACATGATGTTCCCAAGGAAAATATGTCTTTATACTGAAAATATCAGGGTGTTATAAGTGACATGGTTTCACACCCATGAGAGGGTCTTACAAAAATCCTAACCATACTCTCTCAAAAGCTGGAAGACATTTCGTGCATATACACATGGCCCAAGAATGAGATTACTTTTATTATCTGTTCTCAAGCTCTTAAAATGTTCTGACATGATTAGAGTAATCTTAGGGAAATTATTCTGTTGCACCCTGATTAGCCGAGCTAATCTTCTAGAACGAGCCTCCAACCTTTCCTCTAAACATCTTTTTTTTAAAAATGGTGATTATTAGAAAAACTGTTTCAGTATATCATTCATCAGTGACAGAAGCATGGAGCCTCAGTATTTCTTATAGCACTGAGCTGATTTAGAAACCAGTCCACTTGGAGGAATAGATAAATTCCTCATCTGTCCTTCTGTCCAGTCTGTCGCAATCTCGGATGACTGTGCAAGAGCAGTTTTCAGAACTGTTTTCTGGAGAAAGATGGAGACTGAAGAGGGGCAGGGAAAGGGGAAGGACTGTAAATAAGAACCCCTCTCTGATTCAGTGGTGGATGCTATCTTATTGACAAATAAGTGTGCACCCTTAGCATATGGGGTTGTATCTTCTCTGTGCATTGTACTTCCTCAGTTAATTCTGAAACTTAGTTTGCCTATTGCCAAATGCTTTTGGCCAATGGGAAATGGTAAACTGGCATCCCAGCATGTTCCTTAAAGTAATCTCTAACTCAGAAGGGGATGTGATGCTCTTCTTCCAAGGATCAGATAACCTCACACAGGCCCCCCATGCACCACAAAGCAGTGTTAACCTTCAAAGGTGGCAGCATCCCTTGGAGTACTTAGAGTAGAGCCACCTCGAGGAGCAGCCTACAGGATTCAAACAGCAGCATCCAAGCCTTCAGTCATCTCTGAAGGCCTTTCATTTGTCAAAAAGGGCAAAGGAAACAGGTCTTTGTTGTTTTCACTTTTTTTTAAGAAACAAAAGGCTATTCAATTCTCTCGTCCTTTTGCTTCTCTGTAATCACTTGCCCAGAATTCCTCAAGGTTTTCTGCTGCAGAAGACAAAGGTCACTAGCTCCTTTGTCACCCGCAGAACACTAACTTCAAAATCATACAAAAAAATTTTTTAATGAAGATTTGCCTGTGAAAACATGGGAGAATAGTATTCACAGTCATTATTCCCATGGTTTTATTGGTTTTCGGAGCAAAGATTTTTTTTTTTTTCATTTCTGCTTGACAAATATGAACCTACATGGGATCATGACTCACCAAGTAGGTCAGATAAATTGGTGGCCCATTTCTTGTTGGACTTAATTAAGGAAGAAGTCCCATAGCAGGCAGACAGCAATAGCAAATGCATACGCCTGTTAGAAGTGAAAGGAAAGATGTAAAAGGAGCAAAAATAAAGTCAGCATTCTTTGATTCCTCTTTGGGATGGAGGTTAGGTCTGCCATCAGCAGTCCCGGACGCCTGATTTAAATGCAAGTCAAGAGGCTGTTTAATGAATCAGTTCCTTGCAGGGCTTAGGCATTAAATTTACTTTTACAAAATCCAAAAGTTATTCTTATCCATATCTCTCAGTTTGACTGATTAATTATCTATGGCCCCCCAGCACACACCATGATCACAGCAATGTTCTTGGAGATATAATCACCAAAGAGCATCCCTTGGTTAGGGCGGTGCAGGAGAAGGGCATAAATAATGAAACAGAACAGGGGCCATTAATTCCTGTTTTGTTTTCAGTGCTGGGAGGTTGGTTCACTAGGTGGGGGGTATATAGAGTGGATGGGGAGTAGGGGTGGAGGGAGGAAGGGCGGTGTATCAGAACTTCACCCAGTCCTGTTGGTGAGACCGAGATCCCTCCAACCCTGGCGAGCCTTGGGGGCTCAGAAGTTCTCATTTTGACTGGCTAAGCTTCGGGTGTTTCTGAGGCACGTTGCTCTCATTTGGAGCTAACTACATATTTCTCCAACAGCAGATGATTAGGAGAAATCACTTGGCTAATTGTATATGGTTTCTACTTTAACCCACTGTTTAATGCAATTTTAAAACAGTTTTTTTTTTCTTAAATTCATCGGTGTGACATGTTATTGTAACTTAAGAAAACAGAGGAACAGAAGGCAAACATCAAAGCTTGCACAACATGTAGGCCCCTGACTTGGGATGGGGTAGCAGAGGTGCCACGCGAGTGCATTTGGTGGATCCCAGTTGTCCATGGTTCTTATGTACTCACTCATCTAACATGTATGTCAAGGAATCGGGACAGTTTTGTTCTTTGGAACATTTCTTTTTTTGGCCTATTTACCTTTACCCCATCTTTGTTTTTCTCTGAAGTAAGTGTTTTCATTGTATAAACATGTTAGAACAAAATCATGGCCTGCCAGCGTACTGAATAAGGATGTTCCTTTCTGGACACAGTGGCCCAGCACAGTGGCTTGGCCAGTCCTCTCACCACACTCTAATGGCAGCAGCTGGCTTAGTGCCCTGGGGCAGACCTGCAGACCTGGACCACTCCTCACCCTTCCTGTGGGGAACTGAGCGGTGGCGTGCTCCAGCCCCTAAGGAAACCTCAGCCCTGCTTGTGGGTCCATGTTTTCCTAGTGGAGGACAAGGCAGCACAATGAGTCTTACCTGAATACTGTGAGAGCAGGACACTGGGGGGAAAAGTTTTGGGGTTCTCTGAATTCTGGTTTCTCCAATGAACCTAAACTCATATCTTATAGCAGCATCGCTCTACCAAGTGCAAGGAAGGCAAGAGCAGAGATGGAGTAGTTCACCGCCATTTCCCTTCGGCGTAGTCTTCAGTGTCAATGCTCAGTCCATTTTCCTGGTGGAATGAAATCATCCTGTGAAAAGGAAATCTTCCGAGGAAACCGAACCATTTTTGCTTTATACTTTTAATATAATCTGAAAGCACAGGGGAAAAAGAAACTGATTTTTAGAAACCCCGAACATGGATGAGGCAGTGATGAAGACCCAAAAGGGTACAAACATGAAAGCTCTCAGCTGTATATTTTTGAGCCCGTGAGTTCATGTTTGACAGGCAATGCGGTGTGCTTTTTTCCCCCCCTTCGGGTGTATATTCTCCTCCTCTGGATATGCTTGATGTGTAGCCAGAAGATTGGGGTTTTACAGTGTGATTAAAAAGGAAAGCTCAGCGAAGAGGAACAGAGTTTGTCCAACTGCTATTTATTTAAGCACTTTCTCCTCTGTCCGTCTGGGGTACTGCTAGAATGAGTGGCACCTTGCTCTGTGGTACCCTGTTGGGTATCTCATAACAATGTTTTGAGGTGCTTTTTGTTGTGGTGGGGTTTGTCATGTGCAATTGGGACTTTATAATTAAAGGATTAATTGAGAGTAATTGAACAAGAATTTATGGAAAGAGCTGTTTCTAGTTTAACTACTTTTGTATTATTACAAAAACCCTGTATTATTAAAAAACTATAGCTGTATTGGCTGAATGCTATTCTATTCTATCATGTGACTATATATGCCACAATACCCAGCCTTACATGGTATTGAAAAAAAAATCTGTCTAATTTCTACAATGCATTCATTATAATAAATAACTTCTGGGCCAAGTATTGGTATAAAATCATTCTTTGTATGGAACATTCTTATCTGTATAAAAATAAAGATTATAACTTCTACCTTGATAGATTAAAAAGCATAATGCTTGGCTATAAGCAAACAAAATGTTTCAGAAGGCATAAGAAAGTCTAAATTATTGACATTTTATTATGTAACAACACCGATAATAGCTAATGCAAATTGAATTCTTACTAGTGTCAGAACCGGAAGTGCTTTCTATGCATTAAGCCACCCAATCCTCATCACAATCCTTCGAAGTTAGTTTGAATTAAATGGTAGAGGGAAACTTTTTTTAAAATATATTTTATTGATTTTTTACAGAGAGGAAGGGAGAGGGATAGAGAGTTAGAAACATCCATGAGAGAGAAGCATCGATCAGCTGCCTCCTGCACACTCCCCACTGGGGATGTGCCCGCAACCAAGGTACATGCCCTTGACCGGAATCAAACCTGGGACCCTTCAGTCCGCAGGCTGATGCTCTATCCACTGAGCCAAACCGGTTATTGCGAGGGACCCTCTTTTACAAAGAAGGGAAGTGAGGCTCTAGGAGGTAAGTAACTCGCGGAGAGACACCCAGCACTGCATAGTTCATCCCGGGAAGCCTGGCTCACAGCACTGCACTCAGACTCCTCAGCGCTGTCCCCCCCCCACCCCCCCACCCCCCACCTGAGGAAGTTTTACAAGTGAACACGCACAAAGGGGCTCTCGCTCCGAAAGAAATGGGTCTGAGGGTCTACATGTTATAATGCAATGAAGGACTTACAACTGAATATATATATAATTTGACTATATGAGTAGTGTAAATATATTTAGATTTATAGGTTTTATATTTAATAAGTTGAAAAAGCTTTTATTTACATTTTCCTTTCTATGAAGAGGGCACAGCAGAGCTAGTGAACCCATTTTATAAATGAAAACAGCCCTGAAGCTGCGACTTAGAAACCAGATATTCTGACAGTTAGTCCAGGGCTCCTCTCCTATGCCACCAGCATCTCTCCTAATGTCTCCACAGGCAAGAGCAGAGATGCCTGAGAAACAGTCAGGACCAGGGGAGAGGAGCTGCCTAATCTATGTTTAGATCTGGGAAATGGAATGGCAGAGCTGCTCTCTGAAGATAATAGTGTAATGTTGACAGAAGACCAAGAAGGGATGACTACTCATTCATTTTTTTTTTTTTGCTTCCATCCATTCTCCTCAATATAAATGATTTCTAATGATACCAGATAGAAAAAGAGGTGCTGTTATAATGTTTCACTTGGAAATGAAGATATTGCTTACTGACCATGCAGATAACATGAGGCCACAAACATGGAATTTAGTCCATTCATTTAACACCGCCCCCTTGTGGCCAGGGGCAAACGCTGGTAAGCTAGGTGCCTGGGAGAGGGTTACACAGGTTCAGTGCTATGTCTATAGTAGATGCTTAAAAAAAAAAAAATCCCCGAATTAGGAAGGATTGGACGGAACTATTTGATGAGGCTGTCCATGCACAGAAGTTTTCCTTCTCTAAAATACAACCTTCCCTGAGGGCCTTAAGAAAACACGGGAGTCACTCAAAATGTGTCATGAAACAAAGAGAAAATAGTAATTATAAATAGGACACATACAAAACCAGTCTGATACCATAAAGTCTTGCTCTCCTCATAATACTCCAATTTTGGGACACTAGAATAATAACTGTGTACAATCGCATTTTAATTTATGCTACAAATGAAAAAGTACTTTTTAAAAGTAGCATTTTATGTGTCTTAGAAAAAGCATATTAAACTATTATTTCTTTCTCAGGGATCATAAAAAACATGCATTCCAAAATCAGGACAGCTAGATGCTTAAAAGCCCTACATATAGGGTAATAAATACTTTGAATGAATAATTGAAATTTTGCATTATGTGGCACCCATAGATTAATTTTTCCAAGGGAACTTATTTCCAGTCATGATCTTTAGAAGTGATCTCTTATTAGTAGCTGTCAGTGAATGGAGGAGGGGTCCAGCTTCTCCACAATGTAGGGGCAGAGCTGAATTCTCACTGACTTCTCTTCCAAATGTTTCACAGGTAACTCCTATCCATTCTAACACCACGCTGATGTGAGAGTGGATGTGATGTTGCCTAAGGCAGATCTTGTGGACAGGACATAGAAAGCTTTTTTTATCTCATTGCTACCAAACATGGAATTTGTACATTCAAACCACTGTTAATGAGTTTTAAGGGGACACAATGCACAACATGGAAAATAATGCAACTTCTTTGTCAAAGTCTGTAGAAATTCAATCCTCAAAACAGACATAACCATAAAACTGGCCTTTCATGGATGTTGATTCAATGACAAAGAAATTCCCTATTTGAAAGTAATTTTCTTTGAGGACTAACTCTTCTGTGTGTGTACACACATGTCCATGTATGTGAGTGTGTTATGCATTTCTAAAAACCAAACTGGTCTAAGAAGTGATAGTTGTTCATAAGACCTATAGACGCTACCTCAGTTCTGTGTTTCACAAATAAGAGGATCATTTCTGCTACTCTCTTTCTCTCTCTTTTTCTCATGTCAAGCCTAATTGTTTAGGTCTTACTCTGGTACCATTCCAATGACTTTCTGAGTGTATCATGCCTTTTCATCCCTAATGAATGACTATTAACATCAATTTTTATTACATTCAAATAACCATCAATTTCTCCTTCAATTACATGTTTAAATTTCATGTGGTTATTTTCTGCCTTGCAGATGAGATAGCAATCAGAACCAGAGTGACTTTAACTTGAACTGACCCATAGAATAAAAGTGGTCTGAATTAGAGAGGAATGAGCAAGAGGGTAAGTAGAGACTTACAGTGATCCTCTGTGAGAAGAAAGAAAGTGGCTGTGTGAGGGGCTTCTAAGGCAGAGAGGGCCAGAGAAATTCTCTTCCTCAGTTCTTGACTTAGCCTTGATGCAAATACATATCATTGGGACTTCTGCATACCTGTCCCAGAGCTGTGTCGGCTGGTTCAGTGAGCCCATACCCCCTCTATCCTAAGCTCTACCTCTTTTAGACAAGAGCACATTAGAGGCGGTGTGACATTATGTTTTAAATCATGACTTTACACATAGGGTGTCAATTGCAGCACATTATTTATTGAGCACCCACCATTCCCAGACACTGCGGAAGGCTCTGGGAATACAGCAAACAAGACAGCTGGGAGTCTGACTTTATGGGGCTTTCAGCATAATGGGGAAGAGCGACATTAAACAAACAATTGCAAACCTTAAGTGCTGGAGAGGAGAAGCCCAGGCCCTGGTGGAAATGGAAGAAGGCAGACCTCACCAGGGTGTGGAAATGCATGTGCATAGGGTGGGGGAGGGTGTGGAGAGACTTCCGGAGGCTCTGCCCCTGGGCAGAAACCTGAAGGGTAAAGCAGAGTTGTTAGTACCACACCACTGGTGTTCAATTCTCAACTCCAAACAGCGCCTTTAACTTAGACCCGGATGTAAATATATATCTCACCCCTTGGCACACTTCGAGGGACCATCCATGGTGAATCTTACAATAAGTAGGCATTAGCTAGCTGATTACAAGGAAGATGTTGGGAGACTGTGTTACAGGAAGAGCCGCATTATTAAGTCCCTGTGGTTGGGGGGAAGAGGCGGCAGGACGTATTATCATAGAAGCAGAGAGTGACTGGAAAAAAAAAGTAAGGGACCCAGTGGCTGAGTTTTGTATGCAAAATTACGGGTTTTTTATTTTATCCTAAAAGAAAGGGAAAGCCATTTGTATGAAATGCATGGAAAAAATTACTCAGCATTAAGACATAATGGCAGAAGGGTAAAACTGGGGCTGCAGACTAGGGTTTAGACTTTCCCAGCAGTAATCATTCGAACTGATTTTGGACAGGATTATGGCTGTGGCAAATTCCAGTGACATTGGGGAAGTAGGACACACAGCAGTTGGGTGTGGGAGGTAATAAACAGGGACAAGTCAAGAATGACATTGAGATTACTGGCTTGACTGAGGTTGATTATACTGTATCCTGACATAAGGCATGATGATGGCCAATTTTTAACATGTTGAGTTCTAGATGTGGCTGGGGCATGCTAGGAGGTAATAAGTGATTCTGGAGGCAAGAAGAGAGATCTTGGTGGCAGATAGAAATGTTAGAATAGAATACCCTGAGTATAGTCAAACCTTCTTGTATCAAGACCTTCTGAGTGTAGCTCTATCAGCAAAAGTAAAGGGAGTAGAAATCAATGCTATTAAAATACTTCTGAGCTTTATGAAGCCACCTAAGTGGAGAAGAAACGTCTGTTTTACTTTTTATTTTATTTTTACAAAAATGATTATGAATGGCAATGTAGTTTTCCAAGCATTCCAATCTTTAAATTGGTCTCTTATGCCATAATTTATATACTTGTGGCATATAATATGTTTTTGGCATTTCTTTACACATTTTTTTAGAACATTCTGTATAAAAATGTCTGCATCTTTGATTATCTCCTTCAATGTACCTTTAGGTGCTTTAAATATTTGTTAAAGACTTTGCTGTATTTCCAAAATTTCCTCCATAGCCACTTTACTAATTGTAACTGCCAACAGTATCTCATAGACAGGTGAAACATCTCCTCAGCCCAGAGTTTTAGGGGAGAGGACTTGTGACCAATGTCTTTAGACTAGAGGTAACCTCCCTGATAAAGTTCCTTTGTTCCCAGAGCCCTCAGACACCAGAGCAGGACTCTGAGGGGAAGGAGTGAGGACCTGGCTACTCAGAGCCGGCGCTGGGTCTCAAGCGGATGGGATAAGTGTGGCCCTTAGATTTAGTCCAACACATTGTATCAAAAAGGAATATTTCAGGTTGGAAGCCCTGCTCAGGATTAAAGAGTTTACCTGTGCCTGCCTTATCATATAACAGTGCTCCTAACTCTACCTCCCAACTATATTATAGACACAGAATTCTGATTTTGAAAAAACAAATGAGTACCACAAATCCTCATACAGAACAGTTTATCCACTCTAGCCCAATGCTTTCCACTGGGCATGATGGGTGATCAGCCACCATCTGGGGAAAGAGAGAAGAACAGAAGGTCTTCATTCTCCTTATGTTCTCAGTGCCAACATGCATTCCCATGCTTTCCCCTGGTTTCTTAGAGACTGTGTTCTGGCTTAGAGGCTCCCTAGAAGAGAGGGAGCAGCCCTAACAGACATCCCTGACTTAGAAAATTCCTTTGGGGTCTCCCTCCCTCCCCACAGCCTCCTTCTCTGCTCCAACCAGCCCCTCAACACTGGGCACAAGACAGCCTTAAACTTCTGCCAAATCCACAGTGTATTTCTGAACTGTTGCCAAAAAACTCATTTGCATATTTATCCTTTTACTTTTAATCTTTTTTTTTTTTTAAGTCTTCCATTAATTTTGCAGGGATAGGCAGATCTTCCCTCAGAATCATTCTTTCTCATTTTCCATCTCATTGCACACTCCTTCTTGTTGGATCCACTGGAGTTCTCCATTATTGGTGATAACGGGAACCACTGCTGTGGTCATTGATAGAGATAGACACCTGTGTTCAATCTGAAACATGGCCCCGGGCCCTGGCACACAGTTCACAGGGGATCTAGTGAAAGCTCCAGATTATTCTAATAGTCACACAAAGACTATCACAAACTAAAGGTTAATAACAGCTTAAAAACAAATGTTCTGTTTTTTTTTTAAAAAAAAACATGCAACAGATGTTTCAAAAGGATCACATTCAGTGCGTTCGAAGTTATAAAGAAGATATTCTCTGAATGGGTGTGAATCTTCAACAAGGAGACGAGCTTCTTGTCTGAAGAGATCAAACATGTTTACCAGTCGTTGATGAACCCTCATGATGAAGACACCATTTTAATTTTAAATAAAGATTTTAGCTCGTGTGGTCTTTAGAGCAGATGCTGACTTCCCCTTAGTTCAAGGTGAGCTAAACTCTGCTATCCACATTGGGGACTCACATAGCCATGCTGCACCACTAAATATTGGGCATGGAGCCTGCTTCCCTCCACACCCCCTCCAATTCTCTTGTCCTCTGTCCTCTGAAGGCCAGTTAACATCATAGCCAAGCTATCCTCTCTCTGCTAGATTCTTGCAATAGCCTTCTGTCCTCAACTGCCACCCTTGCCCCCTGCAGTCTATTATCACAAAATAAACAGGGCAATCCTGGGATAATGGAAGATAGATCACATTACCCTGTGCTCCAGCCCCTTAAATGTCTGCTTCCTAGTTCATTCCAGGTAGAAGACAGATTATTTGCAAAGGCTTTCAGAACCAAAGGATTCAGCCTCACCAATTCTACAACCTAATCACCCCACTTTGCTCTAGTCACAGTGCTCCCAAAGCGCGCCCAGCATGTCTCTGCCTCAGGCCCCTGCCCTTCCTGTCTCCTCCATCTGCTCCAGTGCTCAGCCCTACTTTCTTAGACTCCATTCCAATGCCACCTCATCAGAAATGTCTTCCCACATCCCCACATTAGATGTCAGCCTTCATGCTCTCCCACTGCTTTGTTTCGCTCATTTGTAGTTATCATCACTTTGCATATAAGTGTTTCCTTGCCAACTCTATAAACCCAGGCACACACCAACACATAAACATGCAAATGTTTAAAAATAAGCTTCCTGCATGAGTCAGGGACTTTGCTTTGTTTATTTCAGTATTTCCAGTGTTTGGGACGTTACTTGGAAGACACAAAGATAGATCATCAGTAAATACTTAATTTCAATCTAATCTAATAAAAGAGTAATATGCAAATTGTCCCTCACTCTGTTACACCTAGGCCACGCCCACCAGCAAGCCATGCCCATCAGCTGATCAGAGTGGCTATATGCAAATTAATCCAGCCAAAATGGCGGCCGGCAGCCACGGAGCTAGAGCAAACAGGAGGCTTCTGTTGAAGGAAACTGCCTGCCTAGGCTGACTGGGCCTCTGCTCAAGGCAACAATGTTTCAATTATAGAAGCCACGGAGCTGAAGCAAACAGGAGGCTTTGTTGCCTGCGTAGGCCTCTGCTCAAGGCAACAAAGTTTCAATTGTAGAAGATAATAAACCCCAGAAACCTGATTCCAGCCAGCCTTGCTGTTGCATCAATGGGAGCTTTGGGCAGCCTGAAAACAGCCCTCAGCCCTTCACCCAGGCTGGCCACACCCCCATGGGGTAAGCGTTCCCACTGGGGGGCTTGGCCAGCCTGCAAACAGCCATCAGCGCCTCACCCAGGCTGGCCAGGCACCCCAGCAGGTGGACATCCCCTGAGGGGTCCCAGACTATGAGAGGGCACAGGTAAGGCTGAGAGACCCACTCCCCAAGTGCACAAATTTTTGTGCACTGGGCCCCTAGTAAGAAATGAATAAGCCAGCTAATTAGTAATTAATTAGTAAAGCTATTGCCTAAAATATATCAAACCAGGGGAATGGCTGTCTCACTTTCATGTATAAGACACACTAAAGTCCACTGACTTTGGAGAAAAGGTTTGCCCCTCACCTTCCTCCACTGGGGAGAGAAGGAAAACCCCTCACTAAGGAAAGCATTCCCCATGGGCACAGGGCTCCAGCCCTTCCTCCCTCCGCACTCTCTCCTTATACCCACCCAAGGAGTTGGTGAGGCAACTTTGTCAGCCTCTTATCAAACCCTGGGGGAAGAAGTCTGACTCTAACTATTGGTTCCTCCTGCAGTTATTTCTAAAATGAGGGGTATTTGCCCATCTAGCTCTCAAATTTGGATATTAGCCATATTTCCAGAATAAAAGAAACATTTCCATTCAACATCTTATTACAGACGTATAAGCAGTTGCTGTATGCCCCCTTCTAACTAGATTGTATGAAATGCAAGCTCCAAAAACACACCTGACTTGTTTGCTCCTGAATCCAGGTGTCCAGCACAGCTTCTGGTGAATAGTAGGGACTCAATAAATACCATATACTGAGCCTGGCTACTGAACATTAGTGTCTTTTAACTTGTACCAATTAGATGCCCTTTCTACTTTTTCCATTCTGAAGCCACTGCCACCTTTTGGATGGGCTCTTCATTTCCTGGTCCTGCGTGAGGAGTCATTGCACTGCTCAGCCATTGTGAAGGTCAGGAATGATTCATATTTTCTGAACAAATTTCTCCCTCCATCCTAAGCTCCCTGAGGTAACATTACTGCAGTGCCTCCCAGAAAAGAGCATTCCAAGATTTAATTACCATAGATTTTCATCGATGTATACAAAAAAAAATGTATACATGAAAGTCAGAGATATTGTCACATTAAAAAAAAAAAAAAACACCCCACAGTAAAACATTTTATTCTATGGCACCCTCAATTGCCCTTTGGATGATGGGTAGTTGTAATGAGAAGCTGCTAAATTAGAAATAAATTTCCATCATTCCAATGAGGAAGTGGTCAATTTCTTTATTTCTGCCATGTCATTAGTTCTTTAGACACTTGGGCCATTGGCTAATTTGATTCTTCTAGGACACTCCCTAGCATTAGCAGTTAATATATCTTTGAAATAGTGTTCATTATTCTGTTCCACTCGTGGGTTCTAGTGCACAGAATTATTCAATAAAGAATGTCTTTAGAGAGTAGGCACATGTTTTCTTTTTTTTTCCATTGGATTGAAAAAGGGCAGTGTCTCATGAAAGTATGGCATTAATTTGCAATAAGAACTATGGAATGAGGAAATAGGAAGGGACCTGGTGAACTCTGCTCTGTGTTACAGATTGCCTCATAAAAGCTTAATCAGAGCTCCATCAACTGCTAACTCTAGGTAGGTCAACTGGTACCCATGAAGCCTTCTCTTTAACAAGTTAAGAGGACTGTTTCTAAAGGTAACACAAGCTTTTATGTTTATATGTATCTTTCTTGAGTTCAAAGTCCTTTATAAACCAAATTCTCCTCCAAAAGAGGTAGAGAAAGATGACCTTTTCCAAAATCCCAAGGCACAGCAAGGCTGGGCTTTGATTAAGAAAGAGAGTCCACAGCAGAGTCAGAAATCACTTTCAAGTTCCCTGACTCCCGGTTCAGTGGTCAAGTCAGAACTTGATGTTCCCATTATGAGTAAGTTTGCCCTGGGGAACTGGCTGTATATTTCCTGAAAAGAGTTTGTGCATGAGACATGACACCGCTTCATATGCATTATCATTTGCAAAGCCGAGTAAGCTGGAAGAGAAGAAATTGCTGAGCATCCAAGTCCTTTGAAAATGCGAAGAGCTCTGTAAATCTCACTAATTCAAGTCCATTGAAGAAAAGGCCAATACTTTTACTTCAAAGTACACCAAGAGTCCAGCGAGTGTGACTCCGTGGTTGAATGTCAACCTATGAACCAGCAAGTCACAGTTCCATTCCTAGTCAGGGCATATGCCTGGGTTATAGGCTAGATCCATAGTAGGGGACATGAGTGAGGCAAACAATCAATGATTCTCTCTCATCATTGATGTTTCTATCTCTCTCTCCCACTCCCTTCCTCTCTGAAATTGATAGAAATATTGGTTAGGAGATTTGCCTACAATATTCATTAATGTACAACCTCTATTTGATTTAGATGTTATCTTTATATTAAAGGTTAGGAAGCAAAGGACCAGAGAAGTTAAGTGATTCTCCCAAAGTCACACAGCTAATAAGAGATGGTGCTTATAAAAATATGTCTTCCATCACCCCCTACCACAGCCTTTCTACTTATGGTAATACAAGAACTAAATGGATACAGCCAAGATAAATCCCTATCTTTAGTCACATTAATTTATCAACAGTAGCACACTTATAATCAGACTAAAGGCCCAGTACATGAATTCCATGCATGGGTAGGGTCCCTAGGCCTGGCCAGCGATCAGGGTCGATTTTTGGGGTGACTGGAGGGACATTTGGTGGCCCCTTCTTGCATCCACCTTGGCTGACCTGGTGCTGCCCATTCATTGGCCCTGCCCCCCCCCCCTCCACTGCTGCCACTGATTGGGGCCTGGGGCTGGGGGTAGCTCCTGGGTTCAGTGTCTGCCCCCTGGTGGTCAATGCACTTCATAGTGACCCCCATTCCTCTGGTCATTCGGCCATTTGGTCAATTTGCATATTAGGGTTTTATATAGATAGATTTTTGTACAAAAATTCTTAATGTACAATTACTTAAAATATGTCTTACTTTAAGATGTGAAATATACTCATTGTAAATATAAGGGTTAGGAGAAGAGACTTTGGCATCGATATACCTGGTCAATATTTTGTTTCAGCTCAGGCTGTGTCATAATTGGAGGAATCAAGATTATGGGGCATAATATTTTCAGTTTTATAGTTGCTGATATCTTTAGACAATGGGAAAGAATACAGAAGAGAAAGAGTACAGAAAGGAAAGAATATGATTCAAGATAATATTTGAAATGATGAAATGCACTTTAAATCTATTATTAAGCATGCATTTTTTAATATGTTTTTATTTATTTAAGAGAGAGGAAGGGAGAGGGAGAGAAATAGAAACATCAATGATGAGAGAGAATCATCGATTGGCTGCCTTTCTCACTGGGGATGGAGCCTGCAACCAGGGCATTGTGCCCTGACTGGGAAGTGAACCCTGACCTCCTAGTTCATGGGATATTGCTCAACCACTGAGCAGCACTGGCTGGGCTCCAGCAAGTATGTTTTAAATACTGGGTTAAATTAGTCTACTTTCTCGACATGACTGGTACCTGGCTTGTAGCAAGCATGGGACAGATATGCTTACATCCTTCATTCTTTCATCACTCATTCATGTATTTAATTAAACATCCATCCAATAAATGTGTTAGTAGGCACTGAATACAAAGGTGAATGAGATAGGTGCTGAAGTTCACTGTAAAAGGTTGAGGTAGGGGGGAAAGAGATGAAGGTGGTCACAGTGCAACATGAGTGCATGATGGGGGTAGGGGAAATGTCAGGGGACTAGGGACAGGTGCCCAGAACACCTGTAAAACTTAGGTCCCACAAAGGCCTCCAGGAAGAATTGACCTCTAAGCTGAGTCAGAATCTGAGGGCACATACAGTGTCTGTGGAAACCAAAGTATAACATAAAACAGAAAGAACTTCCTGCATGGACTGTGGCTGCCTTAGTGCCCCGTGCTCCCAGAGGCAGAAGCAGCCTCTGAGTATTTCCATTCATCTCCCTCATTCTTCCCTCTCAGGGCAGCTTTTCCTCCACTTGTCTTTCTTAAAACCTGACCCCAAATACTTGTCCTTATTCTAAATAAATCCTGAATGAACACAGGTGTAATCTAATTGGCTTAGCTGTTTAATTATTAAGATGATACAAAGCAAACTGCTTTCTTTTTCACTCTATTACTGGGGGGAAAGGAAGTAGTAGCCAAAGCGTTTTATATTTGAATTTACTTAGGGAATATATATATTTTATGATGTCCCATAAATAAACTAAAATCCAACACGTATCCCTCCCTTTGTACTCTCTGTACCCAGCTAGTCATCGTGGTTGGCTATGTTATATGTGGGTGACTTTCTCACCACTGACTCCTCAGTGATACGTTGTCAAATTATTTAATGCCCTAACCGGTTTGGCTCAGTGGATAGAGCATCTGTCTGCAGACTGAAGAGTCCCAGGTTCCATTCCGGTCAAGGGCATGTACCTTGGTTGCGGGCATATCCCCAGTAGGGGGTATGCAGGAGGCAGCTAATGTTTCTAACTCTATTCCTCTCCACTTTTCTCTGTAAAAAATCAATAAAATATGTTAAAAAATATTTTTAATGTTTTTCTTCACTGTTGGAAGAACCAACCACCTAGGAGAAGTGAAAAAGAAGGGAAAGTATTGATGGAGTTGAACTTTATTAAATAATTTAAATAAAGTTTAAATTACTCAGATGTTCTTCAAATCTATCTAAATTACTAAACTTTATTACATATACTATTTAGAATTAAATTTTCTTGATATAATTATATTTTTTAAAAATACCTTTAATTAAAGCTAAAGGTTTGGTGATGGATGCTATTATGCTTAAAATTTATTCTGAAAAGGAATATTTTGTTTTATAAATAAGAATTAAGCAAAAGCAAGACTATAAGGTTGTTTCTTCTTAGTGAGATACGTATTTTCACTCAGTATAACTTAACATGTTTATTCCATTGACATCAGTGACATTAAACCTCTTTTTCTCTTTATTCATTTGAGGTGTGAAAAAAAGATATGTATCAAATCTTAGAAGAAAACTAATTGTGGTTTAGTTGATACAGATGGACAAAAAAAAAAAAGAGAGAAATTTACCCTTATTTTATGTTACAATTTTCCTTTCCATAATCTTAATATTGTATATTTAAAAAAATGAAAATTAGGTTCGTTTGGTATATGATGTAATTATCCTTATTTTCATGCTTGACCTAAACTATGTTGATAGCACTTAAGTGATAGTTGAAAGTAGATTTTTTTCATCCTTTTTTACATACAAATATGGCTTTCTGGGAATATTGTAATTTTTTAAAATCAGATTTTAAGTTTGAAATACCAAGCACCCAGACCAATTTTTAATGTAAGTAACCAGAGTTCCTTGAAGAAATGGCTGATTCTAGGTCTGGAACAGGAAATATGCAAGATGAGCCCAGAGCAACATGTAGTTTCAGAATGTAAACAGATGCTACAAATGAAACAACGCCCAGTCATGGGGGGTGTCCAAGGCCCACAGGAGCAAGCTCAGAAGTCCCCAGTGGCCAGAGCTGGAACAATTTGAGGAATAAAACACAGCAGTAGAGTAAAATAGTATTGGATGATAACCCAAACTATAATGTAAATATCCGTGAGTCAGATTGATATAAGTGAATGATCGAATATGAAAATAAATGAGAAAAGAAAAATCTCCTGGGGAGAAAAATTATAAATAACTTTTACACCCCTTTTAAAGAGTCGGAGCACAATGCTCCACTCCTTCGGTATGGGCTATGCATAAGACTTTCTTCCAAGGAAAAGGAGAAACTATACAGTGGAGATATCCAACAAACCTACCTCGAGCTGGACTAATGTAGGTTAGCATTGGCAGTGATCAGCCATGCAGCCTTATAATAATACTAGAGGCCTGGTGCATGGAATTCATGCACTTGGGAGGGGGAGTCCCTCAACCTGGCCTGCACCCTCTCACAGTCCAGGAGCCTCAGGGGATGTCCAACTGCTGGCGGGAGTGGGCCTAAGCCAGCAGTCAGACTTCCTTAGCGCTGCCTCAGAGGCAGGAGAGGCTCCTGCCACCGCCACTGTGCTCGCCAACCATGAGCCTGGCTTCTGGCTGAACAGTGCTCCCCCTGTGGGAGTGCACTGACCACCAGGGGGCAGCTCCTCTGTTGAGCATCTGCCCCCTGGTGAACAGTGCATGTCATAGTGACCAGTAGCTCTACAGTTTGGTCAATTTGCATATTAACCTTTTATTATATAGGATGATGTGAATGGCACTATGGTCCTCTGTGGTCTTCCTTTCTCTGATCATGAGAAAACCAACAGATATGCCTGGCCAGTGTAGCTCAGTGGATGAGTGTCCATCTATGCACATGTCTGGGTTATGGGCTTCATCCCCAGTAGGGAATGTGCAGGAGGCAGCCGGTCAGTATTGCTTTCTGTCACATTGAAGTTTCTATCTCTCTCTCTCCCTCTTGCTTCCTCTCTCTCTCTAAAATCAATACAAATATATATATTTAAAAAGGAAAAAAGGGAACCAATAGATACATCCGCATCCAGGGAAACTGGATGTGGCAGATATAGGAACTCTCTGTACTACCTTTGCAATAAATCTGTAAATCTAAACCTGTTCTAAATACACATTTATTTAAAAATTCCTATTTGATAAGACTTAGAAGAGAAATCCATTTTAAAAATATAAAT
>PVJC01027685.1:0-10384 GCA_004026665.1 Murina feae
CCGTGCTCTGGAATAGCTCAGACTGCGGAGAAATGGGTGCCAGCATCACAGTCAGACATGAACAGTCAGGATAAGGCTTGCAGCGAGCCCGGGAAAGCCTTGACATTCAGACCAGGCCCCTAGCCGCCCCGCCGGGCAGGCCTGTAACCCTACCTGCTGGACGGGGCAGGGGCCGGAGCATCCTGGGAGGATCCTGTTTCCTGGCGCGCAGCCTAAGACCCAGTTGCAGAGGGTTGATTTCCATCCTCTCCCGTAACAGAAGCCACCAAATTAGCCCTGGCTGTTGCTCAGTGGTTAGAGCAACAGCTTGCCCCTCCAGTGTCTAGGGTTCAATTCCGGGTCAAGGGCACATACCTAGTTGAGGGCACCTGAGGGAGACAACCAGTCGACCTCTTGCACATCAATGTCTGTCTGTCTGTCTATCTCCCCACCCCCCCCCACTCCATCTGAAAAAGCAATGGGAAAATATCCTCAGGGAGGATGAGCATTTCAGAAATAACAGGAAGCAGCAGCCTCCGAATGAAAACTCTGTCGGACGAGGGAAACCCTGTGCCTGGAAGGGTCACTGATCAGATTTACCCCGGGCGATGGCGCTGCCTCTAGCGACGGTGTCCAGGTGGGAACACACGTGCTTTTAAGCTCGTCTGTGGCTCTTCCGTGACGCACCCGCTGTCAGGAGGGTGCTCGGACCTGTTCGCGCCCGAGCTCTGGGCAATCGAGTGGGACCTGATGTGGTGGATGCCAAGGGCTTGCTGCTTCTGCCTGGCCAATAGGTCGCCTTCGTCAACGTGTAATTTTTAGAAAGTGAACATAAACGTAAACGGGGAGGCCTGGGCGCCCGCGGCGGAGCGACAGGGGCGCGGCCTGGGGAGGCTCACCCTTGGAGGCCAGGGGCCCGGAAAAGACCGGCCGCCGTCCTCCCGCCTTATTTTGGTTTTGAATATTTTCCCTAAACTCTGCAACGGGTCCCATTTGCTCGAGGAGACAGCTGTGCCGCCCTGGTGGTCAGCCTTGCAAGTAAGTTCCCAAACGATGAGCCGGCTCCTGGTGTCAGCCGGGTCCGACCGGGAGTCAGAGACCACCGGTGATTTCCAGCCAGAGCGCTGGGCCTAAGGAACCGATGACCAGGGCTGGGAACACCAAGAGGCCACAGAAGTCGTACCTTCAGAGAGCGCTGTCCCCCCAGGACCAGAGAAACAGAGCTGAGGCGGCTTATTAAACCCGGGGGGGGGGTTGCGGGGGGGCCTGGGCCTGCGTGCTGTGTGCCAATGGTGCCAATGGCTAGACGACCCTGAGGCCGGAGACTCTGAGGAGGCAGTGAGGCTGGCTGGGCCTGGGACACCCGGCAACCCCTGAGCTGCTGGAAGGGACTGCCCTGGACCAAGAGCCATTCCGGGGCGACCCTGGCAGGAAGAGGAAATAAGTGCCCAGGAGACCGCCTGGCCCCCCAAGGCCTCCCCCCGGTAGAGCCTGTTGAGGAGCAAGCGGGCAGGAGCCGAGGTCTGTGTGGAGAGCTGGGCCCCGGGGGCGGGCGCAGGCGGAGACGGGAGCCTAGCAACCAGCACCGCTCTAACTGGGACACGGGAATGAATAGCCTCTCTCTCGGGGACAAGCCTGGGTTTGGGGCTCAGGCAGACCTGGTTCTGAGTCTTCGTTCCAATGGCCACCAGGGCGTTACTCGGGGCAAATCCTGGGATGAAAGCAACCCGAGGCCCGTTTCCAGATGCAAACGGGAGCAGGAGCATCTGTCCCCCAGGGCTGTGGGAGTGTGAAATGGGTACCCCGCCCGCCCCCCCTCGCCATGCACACTTTCCGATCCGTGTGCAGCACTAGTGATAAGTCAGAGAATAACAGGGTTTGGGTGAGGAGGGAAGTGTGCGTGGCTCTGAAAAGGCCAGATAAGGGATCCCTGTGGTGACGGGCACGTCTGCACCTTAACTGTGCGCTGAACCCACAAAGCAGCGCAGATGACAGCAGCATGGACATGAAGGCACAGGGTAAGCACACAGGGAACACGGGCGAGGTCGGGCTGCATCACGTGGACACCCAGGGTGTGATGTTGCTCTGCTCGCAAGGAAGATGCCGTCACCGGGGAACGGGCCGCCTGCACCAGGGACCGCGCTGTGTTCTTACAGCTGCGTGTGGGCGCCCACGTCTCAGCTAAAACGTCAATTAAAAACACAGTTTCCGTTAAGAATGCGGTTTGTTGTTCACGCCGAGGCTGCCTTCCAGATGCCCTCGCATTGACTGCAAGATGAGAAAATTACCAAGTAGATCCACGTCACACGGAACATTTTAAACCGTGTTTGCAGGGACATGATAAACATGAGTGGCTTGAGGTCTCGATGCCAATGGATTTAACTGCACAAACAGAGGCAAAAGCTATATCCCTTCCCGAGAATATGTGGACTCTAGAAAGCAAATAAAGAAATAGTTTGAAAGACATGGGACAATCTCCCGCCGCACAGACGCAAAGCTGGGAGCCGCGCCGTCGTTTCGCCTGGTCCATGTTCTGCCCTCGCCGGGCTGGGCTCCGGTTCCCAAAGGACCTCTTTGTGGCCCCCATCGCCCAGAGCTTTTACCTGAATTCCCCTCCAGCTAGCGTTTTGGACGCAGCGTAAGCCTCGCTTCAATTGTCCTTCTGAATGTCGAGATGAAGCAACATCTCAAGGAACTCAGCTCGTAGCACAGATAAGAGCCGTGGAAAGGGTATGTGTCCGAAAGATGTTGCCAGGCCGCCGAGGGCGCCCACAAATCGCGCTGGCTTCCTGCGTGGTTATCTCCTCTGCCGGCCCCGCTCTTACGCAAGCTGTGGCGTGCTGATCGGGCTCTGCTATCGTCCTGGCCTGGACTGTGGTGGAGCTAATCAGTCCATCGGATTCGTTGCTTAACCTCCCGGCTGCCCTGTGACAGAAGATTGCTCGGACGTCTCTGCAGGCTTCCTGGCTCCAGCAGTGATTGAGAGCGATCCAGACACAGGCAGGCTCTCGCCGCCAGGGAAGACAGGTCCCCCGAGCGCTCGCTCCTGCCTCGTCTCTGCTCCCGCAGAGCTGCCCCTGCTCTTCTGGGGGCTCCGAGCGTCTCTGCCACCATGGAGGCCGAGCAGAGGGTGAGACCAGCCCTTCTCCTGGGGGCTTCGTGTCCAGGCCCCGCTCATTCGTAGTAAACGGAAAATGTATGATGAGTCATGCTATAGGGTATGATGAGTCATGTTATAGGGTATGATGAGTCATGCTATAGGGTATGATGAGTCATGCTATAGGGTGCCACACGATCCTAGTGTTGAAATACAGCCAGTGGCTCGGATAGAAGCGGCTGTTTCCAAGGGAAAATAAACCCAAACTCACTCACTGAGTTCACTGAATTAGCGACTTGTTTTGAGCTGTAAACAATGGCATATATTATTGTGCTCGGAAGAGAGTGGGTGTTCTATAAACTCGCAAATGTCTGAGGATGGGAAGTGAGAAGGTAGAGATTCACACAGGAACCGTTCCTGTTGGAATGTGATGAAGACACGCGGCTTAAACAAAACTCAACCCTCTTCTAAAAAAAACACCAAACTATTGATTTCAGAGAGAAAGGGAGAGGGAGGGAGAGAGAAACATCAATGATGAGAGAGAATCATGGATCTGCTGCCTTGCATACCCCACGTTGGCGGTCGAGCCTGCAACTCGGGCGTGTGTCCCGACTGGGAATGGACCCGTGACCTCCTGGCTCCTAGGTCGACGCTCAACCACTGAGCCCCGCGGGCCGGGCCCACCCTCTTCTTTGGAAACACGTTCTATTATTGCCTTCATTCTAATGAAAGCGCTTGTCTGGCCAGCAGAGCCAGGACTCGCATCTCAGAATGGATTTCCCGATACCTCACAATGGTGGCATCAAGTCAAACCCCGAGAAGGACAATGAAGGGAGTTGATGGGCCGAGAGGAAGCTGCTGAGTGTCTGGGCCTCTTCCTCCCGGGCTCCCACCAGCTCCTCCGGGAGAGGCTGCCAACCAGGGCAAAGGGCTCCCTTCGCTGCAGATATGGTGCTATTCCTGGGTCTGTGAGCTGCACTCGGTCGTGAGGAATTTCAGATCCCAGCAGGGCAGTTTCTAGGGAGCCAGCCAGATCAGGGCGAAGCCAGATCAGGGCGAAGCCAGCCTTGGGCCAGCGCCTTATAAAGCTATCTGAGCAGAGAGGGGTGGAAAACGGGAACTCACGACCTCTGCTTCCCAGCCTGATCTCCACAGGGACCAGCTGGCTTGGCCCCAATTCCAGCCCAGAACTTTCCCTCTCCTCCTAACAAACTGTCACGGCGATGGCGGGAGGCAGGGCAGAAAGGAGGTGGGAGTCTGTGCACACCCCGTGCCCCCTGAGGGCCGCCTGTGAGCCCAGCCACTGTCTTTAGGGTCAAAAGACAAAATGCTGAAGGGTAATTGGAAAATCAAGGCAACATGATCTCGAACGGATCTTCCTCCTGCCATCGTGACCCGAGGGGCCAGGCCGTGCCGGGGTTCAAGGGCACCGTTGTGGTCGGTCATCCGGTCGGCACACTTCCTCGTGTCCTGCTTTTGCCAACCGGGCCTTCCCTCACCGACCCTGAAACCTCAGACCCTCACCCTGAGAGCCTCCCTCACTGCCACGTGTCACAAACCCATACAGTCAGCATTGCCTTCCTCTCGCAGCCTCTCACCTCCGCACCTGCTCCCCTTCCCTCCCAGGCCCGCCTCTCCGCCTAGAGACGGACGTGGCTGGTGGAAGCCCAGGCCCTCCACTCCAAGAAGTCCTCCTGCTGACGCCAGGCCACCTGTCCCTCCTTTGCTCAAAAGCTCTGTGGCAAACACCTCTGGTCTATCAAGTAGATGCCCGAGCATCACGGGCTATAACACCAGGCCTGGGTGCATTTTCCATCTTGTCTCCCTACAGAACCGTGCAGTCCCCACCCCCACCCCAGATGTCACCAGGACGCTTGCCTGGGGCTGTTGCCTTTGCTCTCAAGGTCGTGTCCTGTCAGGAATGCCCTGCCTGGTCAGTGCTTAGTCACACACCCTGGGGCCAGTGGTTAACATGTGTGTGCGTGAGCGTGTGTGTGTGTGTGTGTGTGTGTGTGTGACTCTTGCCTCCCCAGCTCAGCATCACACGCAACACGGGGCTGGACCTGCCGTCTGTGGCCTTGGTTTCCAAGAACTTCTTTATTAGGTTGGTGTTCTTTTCTCTTATTATTGTTTATTGATTTCAGAGAGGAAGGGAGGAGGAGACATGAACCATTAACGATGACAGAGAATCGCCGATCGGCCTCCTCCTGCATGCCCCCCACTGGGATCAAGCATGTGCCCTCCTGTCTCACCCACGGTGCCACGCCCGCAGGCTGGCGCTGTTTTTTGTGCTTCAGTCTTTGACACAGAAAGTGACACAATCCACGCTGTGGGCCTGTGACCTGCGCCTTCGGGGACCTGGTGGGTTCTAGATGGTGATGAGCTTGGTTCGAGGCGGAAGCTCCGGGCTGTGGGATGTGCTGGCGAGGGGTTGAAGGGGCGGCCAGGCGCTGTGCTGCTCGGATGAGGCCCCGATGCCCCGCCCACGGTGGCTCCCCTGACCTGCGGGTCAGAATCAGAACTTACGAGGTCCCAGGGGCCAGTGTGCACAGTGAAGGCCGAGGGGCATGAGGACAGACCCCGGGGTCCAGACTGACCGTGACGAGGGAGGGAAAGGCGGGACCACGATGCAGAAATCGCTCTGAAACAAGAGCCGGGAGCCCTGCGCCTGGCGTCATCAACCCCGCGTGACCCCGAGAAGCCCCAGCCGCCTGGCCTCTCCCACTTTCTGGGGCGCAGTCCCTGCAGTCCGCTGCTCAGTGCTTGTGAGGGTGGGGGTGGGGCTGTGGAAGCCACTGAGAAATCACTCAAGTTCTACGTCTATTTTTAAATTTACAGGGTGTCTCCCAAAACGCAGACACACTTTGCGTAACTATTAATTCCAACGGGTTAAATCTGAAGAGAAACCTCAGTTGAGCTATTAACATTTCTGTGTACACATGGGGGGGGGCACCCTATATTTTTTTCAGTTGCTTTTCTCGGGATCACAGCTGGTTGGTAGCTGAGCAGGAAGCACAGCCCAGGCCTCCGGGCGCAGCAGGGCAGCGGGCATCTTCCTTGCGGGAAGGACTTGTAGGTCGCAGGAGTGACGGTGCTGTTGTCCCCTGCCCGCCATTTCTCTGCTAGGAATCAGCTTCAGGAAACGGTCGGCACACAGACGAAGGCATTTAAGCAACTACGAGAACGTTCACCGCGGACTCACGTTGTACAGAACGTGGCAGACAGCTGTGACATTGCCGGGTGTCGCAGGGGAGTACACTATGCAGCTACATTTTTTGTCTGAGGGTTTTTAAGGATTTGAGTGTTTGACCTACTATTAAGCCAAGAAAAAAAAAAGAAGAGGAGGTAGCCATAAAGTGACACAAGTATGACCTTAGCTCAGTCTTTAAAAATGTGGGGAGAAGGTCACCCGGAAACCGGGAAACACCCTGGGCGGCTCTGGGTCCAGGGTGAGGCCGCTCCCTGGGGTGCTGGGAGGAGAAGCAGGGGGAGGCGAGTTTGCCGCTACTTTTTTGTTGCTATGAGTCCTCGCCTGAGGATATTTTTCTGTTGATGTTTTGGAGAGAATGGAAGGGAGCGGGGGAGACAGAGAGAGAGAGATCAGATGTGAGAGAGACGCATGGAGTGGTTGCCTCCTGCGCGCTCCGACCCCAGGGCACGTGTCCTTGACCAGAACCGAACTTGAACCCCCGAGTCTCCTTTGAAATGAGATGTTTGCCCGCCCCCTTGGGTTTCTGTGTCCTTGAAGGGATGGGCCTTTCTCCCCAAAGGGCACAGCCTGCTTTTGCGGTGAACTTTCTTTCAGAAGAGCTACGCGAATCACAAGGTGAGCTTGCCGTCTTTCGCCCACACTCATCCATGAGCATTTTGCCTCCATGGCATCCTCTCTCCTGGTGTATATCATTTTATTAGTGTTGCTAGGGCGACTCTCATGATTGCGGCTCCATCTCGGAGTGAGCTGCTGACGTCGTCACGCCCGCACACGTGTTTGTGTGTCTCCTAAGGACAAGCAGAGGGTGGGCCTCACCAGGACCCGGCGGTCAACCTCGGGACAGTCAGTGTTGGTGCGGGACCCGGCGGGCAGAAGTAGGCTTACACGTGTGAGTGTGCAGAACGCAGTTTATTCTTGTATCGTTAGTTATTCATTGTCGCATTATTTTCCATACGGACAGCTGTAAGCCTACTTTTGCCCCACTCTACACAGCTATCTAACATATAGTCCAAGCTCAAATCTTTCCAGTTGTACCAACTTATTTATCTTTATTGTTGAAAGGGTTACAGATGTCCCTCTTTTACCCCCCAATAACCCCCCCCCCCCCACAGCATTCCTGTGGCACCGTTTGCCCCCACATCCCTCGGGCTCAGTCTAAGCATCTTGTGAAGCAGCCGATTTCTTTTTTTTTTTTTTTTTAATTTTTAAGTATATTTCATTGATTTTTTTTTTACAGAGAGGAAGGGAGAGGGATAGAGAGTTAGAAACATCGATCAGCTGCCTCCTGCACACCCCCCACTGGGAAGGTGCCCACAACCAAGGTACATGCCCTTGACCGGAATCGAACCCGGGACCCCTCAGTCCACAGGCCGACGCTCTATCCACTGAGCCAAACCAGCTAGGGTGGCAGCCGATTTCTTTTCCCCAGAAACAGAGCATCCACGGGCGGAGGAAGTGCCCTATTGGTGAATTTTCACGTTGTTCCCGACCCCCCACTAACACACACTGTCCGCGTGCAGCTGTCGCTGTACACAGACGGGAGGGGAGGTGTGCACGTCTGGCCGATAACTTTCTCGAAGGGGAAGAGCCATGTCAAAGAGCACGTACGTCTCGCTTTCCGATGAGTGTTGCCGAAACGTAACTCGGGGGAGGAAGTTCCACCACTTCACACTCCCACCAGGAAGGCAGAGGCCACCAGTGTCTCATGCAGACCCGAGTTGCGCGCCGTCAAATCACTGGCTCTTGGATGTGCACGTGTAAAAGAATAAAGAAATAACACAAAAAAGAGGAAGAGAGATAACGAGCAGGAGAAAGGTGCGCCTCAAATTTATTCTGGTCCTTTCTGTGAGGGTGAAGCTAAGCCACGCACGGGAAAGGCAGGGGCATCGCCTTTCCCGGGAACTGTCCTTCGTTCTTGCTCTCCGAGGGCGAGCGCAGTCCACGCCGGCGCCTCGCTCTCTGGGAGGCTGGACGGAGCCGGTGCTCTTTCCCGGGAAGTCCACTGTGGCCAGAGGCAGCGCTCCGCACCCTCAGCCCTCGTCTTCCTGTGGGAACAACTTCAAACAGGAGACACCAACAGCAGCGAGAGCGGCGGGGATTTATTCGTAGAAAAGGAATTCTCTCAGCTACATCCGAGCGGGCAACTCAGCAGACTGAGTCCGGGGCCTTGTGGGGATTTATAGCCCTAAGCTGGAGCGTCCCTAAGCAGCCCCCCTCCCTGAAAGAGATATGTGATATATAACAAGGTCTATAAATTTGTGCAAGGGGCTCGGCCCTCTCAGCCCCGACTTCCTCCGGAAGGTCGTCCGGAAGGTCATCCGGAAGGTCATCCGGCTGTCGGACCTAATTAGCATATTGTACTTTTATTGTTATAGATCTTCCAGCCGTAAGACACCTTCACAGCCGCTGTGCCGCCGGTTAGACACGTCCTGGCACTGCTTGGAGCCTCTCCTCCTCCTGTAGGGGCCTGTGGCCTTCCAGGTCTAATTTTGGGTTCTCACCTCTCGCCCCACAGCGGATGCCCTGTGTGCTGGGAGCCTGTAGGCCTTCTTAGCAAGGCTTCCCACCGCCTCTGCTTTCACGGGCATTGCTGCCACGTAGACGCCAGGCCTGCTGTCCGCACACCCAGAGTCCAGGTGGCACAGCAGCCCCGCTAAGGAGCCGGGGACGCAGCCCCAGAGAGAGCGGGACTCTCGGTGTCCATGACGCTGGAGCGCCCCGCCCTCTGCACACACACCTGCTCAGGTGACCTCGCCCCCTTCCCCCTGCCCGGAGCTGCTCAGGGAAGCCATTCCATTTTGCTGTATAGAATAAAGTTGCAATGACCCTCTCTGATCAAAAGCAGGCGTGTATTTAAATGTTGACACACATGCAGGCTGACTCTCAGACTCTCTGTTCCGACCGGCATTCCCACCAGTAGCATTTATTGCTTCAGACTCTTGGGGTCCTGGGGTCCGTAATTTTCTAAATCTGTGCCAGTCTAACGGGCAACAGTTTAAATAAACTAAGTGTTCTCTCCCTCGCTCAGAAACCGCCGGCCGTGCCTTTCGCCTTGGAACGCTCGTCCTCCCCTCAGCGATTGGTCCGAAGGATTGTGTGCGCTGGGAAATGGTCATGCATCTTACAGATATTTTTTCCCGGTTTCTTGTTTGTCTCTGGACCTGGTTTGTGGCAGTTTAAAGCCAACATAAAGCTGCCCCCTCCCCCAGGAGAAGATGGGGAAATGAACCGCTGTGGTCAAGCTGCTAAATTATTAACTGCAAGTGGGTCGACGCATAAGGGAGCGATTAGTCTTGTTTTAACTCGACAGGCACTTGAACTTTTGCACTTCCTGGAGCTGAGTCAGTACCTGCACGCACGTCAGCGGGTTTCACATCCCACCTGCGTATGCAGACCCAGGTCACCGCCGAGTGCCCATGGGCACCCGGGTCATTGCTGAGCGCCCACGGGCATCCTGGTCTGAGAGCCCACGGGCCTGGGCCGTCCCCTCCCGGACCCTCCGGGGCAGGATGCAGAGCTGGTTCTTCTCAGCAACGTGCTTTTCGCATCAGCCTCTGTGGCTCCTCCCCAAGGGACACGCTGGCACGCCCCGAGCGCTCCGGTCGGGGGCCCAAAGCCCTTGACGTCTCAGCGTCATTTTACTTTTCAGCCAGAGCCACCGACCCTGCTGAGTTCCTTAGGCAGCACATGGAGCGTTCCTGTGAGCTTCAGAATTTTAATTCCGAATCGAGAAGCTGCTCGTGGGAGGACTGGGCGGGTGGGTCGGTCTGTGGGGGGACCCACCGCTCTGAGCGTGCAGGCTCCTGCGTGATCCTGGCGGGGCCCACGAGGTCCTCGGGTGGCCGCCACCTCCTCCTTGCATGGGGCAGGGTGGGGGTAAAGAAAGGGACCGGGAACAGGGGCAGCAGCCATGGAGTTTGTGAGAAGGAAGGGTGCGTGAGGGGTGGGAGTCCAGCAGATCAGAGGCTGGCAGGTGAGGGCCGGGGAGTCTGCTGGGGGATGGCAGGCCTCACACACCCGAGACATAGACGCCACCGCGCTCGCCACGCGCTGGGGTTGGACTAGGACATGTTTGTGGACACAGACGGGGGAGGTGG
>PVJC01027685.1:10484-23268 GCA_004026665.1 Murina feae
GGTCGCCAGGCTCAGGACAGAGAGGGACGTGTCCCCTCCAAAGGGGAGGGAAGCAGGATCCTGGGCATGTGTCCTGCAGGGGAACATGCGTAGAGAGAAGCTAAAGAGGAGGATAGCAGAGATCGGGGTGGGGTGGGGCAGAGAGAGAGAGAGAGAGAGAGAGAGAGAGAGAGAGAGAGAGAGAGAGGGGCTGGGTCCAAAGGACACTGCTAACCAGAACCTCCAACCCCGGCATCTCGTCTGCCTCTCATCTGCCAGCCTGGGGGCGGGACTCTGTCACCTGCGGCCGAAGACATCCTGCCGCTCGGATCAGAGCAGCTTTGGGCCGAGCAGGGCCCCGCGGAGCCCTGAATTTCGAGTGTGAGCTGGACGCGCTCTGATCCATTTGGCCCCGGGGCCTCCCGACCGGGTCTGGACGGGCCCTTCTCTCCTCCGGGAGCCGCTCCAGCTCCTGAACCTGCCGCCCCCCGCCCGGCCCTCCACACACTCTTCCTCTCTCTGCGACTCCTTCCTCCGCTCTCCGTGCTCCTGACTCGGGCTCAGGGCTCAGTCCCAGGAGTCCAGGGCTCCAGAAGCACTTCCTGGCCCTCAGGTCCGGTGGGCGTTCCTGCCTGCGCTCTCCCTGCCCGCCCCCCAGGCCTTCTCACACCCTGTCCCCCCACAGCACCTCCTGGAAGGCAGGGCGGGCGGCATCAGTCCTCACCGTCCCCGCCCTCCCACCTCCTCGTCCTCCCACGTCTTCATCCTCCCACGTCGTCCTCCCACGTCCTCGTCCTCCCACGACCTCGTCCTCCCACGTCCTCGTCCTCTCACATCGTCCTCCCACGTCCTCGTCCTCCCACGACCTCGTCCTCCCACGACCTCGTCCTCCCATGTTGTCCTCTCACATTGTCCTCCCATGCCCTCGTCCTCCACGGTTGCGGTTGCTGAGGAATGAGTAACAGAAGCGTCTGTTCTTCCCACTCAGGCCTCGTGGAGGTTCTGCTTTCACAATTAGCTGCCATGTGTTCTCAACAAAGGTCAGCAGCAACCATTTCCTTCTCTTTAAAAAGGGGGCCTTGGGGACAGAAGGGGACGTTGGGCAGAAGCAAAGGAGCCCAGCGAAGACGGGACCCCGTTAAAGAGAAGCGCAGGTTCGCTTCGTACCGAAGGCCTCATCGGCGGCAAAGACCTGTTTTGAAACCTTGGGATCCAGCTCACACCCACAACTCCCCCTTGTAAAGCGTGTCGACGCAGTGGGTTTGGTGTATCCACAGGTTCTGCAAACTCCGCCATTGTCTGGTTCCAGAAGACATTCGTCACCCCCAGAAGAACCCCCTCGCCTCTCCCAGCCCCAGACGCCGCACATGTGTTCTCTGTAGGAGATCATGCAACATGCAGGCTTTCTTGTCTGCTTCCTTCTCTAAGCACAACGTTTCCAAGGCGTGGCATGTTGTAGCATGTGCTCCATGGCATGTTGTAGTGTGTGTGAGCTCCCCTCCAGTGTCTGGCTGAGTGCTGCTCTGTGGCATGTTGTAGTGTGTGCTCTGTGGCATGTTGTAGCATGTGCTCCATGGCATGTTGTAGCGTGTGCTCCGTGGCATGTTGTAGCATGTGCTCTGTGGCACGCAGACATCACATTTCATTTATCCGTTCGCCCGCTAACGGACAGTTGGGTCGCTCCCACGCGGGGCTGTGATGGAGAGCGCTGCCTGAACACGGGTGCACACGCTGCTGTGTGAACACGTCTCGTTTCTCACAGGCGGCCCCTCCGGTGGAACTGCGGGCTCCCACCGTGACTCCACGGTAACTGTTGCGGGAGCTGCCGGACCCCGGTCCCGAGTGGCTGCCCTTCCGACACCGATCGCGGTGCGCGGGTCCCGTGTCTCCGCACCCACGCGGGGGTCTGTGTGTGCAGGTTGTTCAGGCCGCAGCCGACGTGGAGCCAAGGGCATGCTGCCCTCGCACGAGGGGTTAGCGCCGCCAGTCCGCCGCCAGTCACGACCTCGCCAGCCGCCACGCGGCCTCCGCGAGCTCCCGGCCGAGGCGGAAGGAGAGGGAACTGCGGACTGGGTGAGCGGCGGAGGTGAGCCGAGTGGCTGTGAAGCAGAGCGGGCTGGGGAGCCGCAGAGCCGACCGGGGGGCCGGCCTGGCCCGGGGTCCGGGTGAGCGCCGCTTCGGGGGACGGTGGTGCCGGAAGCGGAGTTTTCAGAGGGAGAATGAGCTGGGGAGAGGGAGCCCATGCAAGGGAAGAAGGCCGAGGAGGAGAAGCGTGTGCAGGTTCTGGGGGAGGCGCCAATTTGGGGGTCCTGGCTCCCCGAGCCCTGGTCCTGCCTCCATGGACCCAGGACGAGTCCCAGAGCAGCGGGGCTGCGCATGAGACCTGACCAGCATGTGTGTGTCCCCCTGCGATGCGTCTGTGAACACCCCAGTGTCCAGCGTGTTAGGAGGAGAGACCTCTGAGAGGGGTGAGGTCATGAGGGTGGGGTCCCCTGACTGGGATGAGAGAGATGATAGAAACCCCGAGAGCCCCCAGCCCCCCGCCCTGTGAGGACACAGCGAGGGGCTGCCGTCGGCGTGCAGACCCCACCGGGCGCACCGCGGTCTTGGGCGGCAGCCCCACAGCTGTGACACATGGATGTCTGTTGTTCATGAGCCCCCCAGGGCGAGGCATTCCCGCAGCAGCCCCCAGTGGGCCCGAAACAGTCATCCTCGGGAAACCCCAACGGCCAGGCCGAGTGCTCAGGGCTTGAGGGTCGACCTATGAACCAGGAGGTCAGCGTTCAGTTCCCAGTCAGAGCACAGGCCTGGGGTGCGGGCTCGAGCCAATCCCCAGTGTGGGGCGTGCAGGAGGCAGCCGATCAATGACTCTCATCATTGATGCTTCTCTCTCTCTCCCTCTCCCTCTCCCTTCCTCTCTGAAATCAATAATAATACATTAAAAACAAAAAAAACACTCTCTAAGACGCTGGATCTGCGGTAGCTGTCTCACATACATAGCTACATGGAAGGGAGAGAGACTTCCTCCCACTGTCACCCAGTTCCCTGACGTCCAGAACATTCATCGTCGCTGGACACTGACGCCGTGTGTCAGGGGTGGTGACGGGGGCCCCGGGCCTGCGGGGAGTGGATGGGCACCTGGGAGGCAGCCCGAGGCAGCGCCACACAGCTGCACGGGACAGCCATGTGGTCCAGAACTTCTGGGTGAACCAGGGGACACGCTCCCTGGGGACCCCCAGGAGCGACCCTGATGGGGTCAGAGGCGAGGCTGAGGACAGGGACACCAGGATCGCATCACCGGTGTGAAGAGTGCACAGTGTCCCGGGGTGTGGACCAGGGACAGCCAGTCCCCCCTCCAATGACAACAACTCGGTAGCGGGGGCCGGCGTCCGACCCTGGAAGCGGACGCCTGAAAACACGTCGTTCTTTGGGGAGGACTGGGAGGCCCAGAGACACAAAGCTTTCCACCCGCCAGGCCTTGCCATTGTGCGGCTGACGTCCTAGCCAAGCCGGGGCCTTTCCCACCCGGTGGCCGTGTTGTGCTCGCATTCCGGAACTTTCCATGACTGCAGAGGTGAACTTTCCCACAGCCCTCGGCCCCGCAGGACATGGAGGTTGTACATGAAAATGCAGCTCGCGGCCAATGGCAGGAGAAGGCGGCCACGGGCACCGTGTGTGATGAAGATGGGCAGCCCATTGCATCCCAGGCGCTGAGGGAACGGAGGCAGCGCCATGGGCCGGGGCGGTCACCCCAGTGCTCCCGCCTCCCAGGGAGGGAGGCAAGAGCCGGCGCTGCGTCTCAAGCTCACGGGGAGGGGGCCACGGGTCGCCACGGGGCTGACTTCCCATCAGAAGACCCTCCCCAGGCTCTCAGGAAAGAAACACAGCAGGTCGGACCCAGCACAGCTCCTGGTGCGCGCTGAAGCATAAAAACCGCTGGGGAAGCCCGGCCGGGTGGCTCAGGGCTGAGGGTCGACCTATGACCCAGGAGGTCAGGGTTCGATTCCTGGTCAGGGCACACGTCCGGGCTGTGGGCTTGACCCCCAGTGTGGGGCGCAGGAGGTAGCCGATCCATGATTCTCTCTCATCATTGATCTCTCTCTCTCTCTCTCTCTCTCTCTCTCTCTCTCTCTCTCTCTCTCGTGCGTTCGCCCTTCCTCGCTGAGATCAATAAAGATACGTTGTTAAAAAACAGTGTGGGGAGCCGGTGAGGTGCTGTTTGGGGGACAGCGGGGGGCCTGACTGGAGGAGGTGCCCTGTGCCCTCTGTGTGGGGGACCCCTGGGCTCGGGGAGGGGTGTTACAGTGCCCTGAGAGTGTCCCGGGTGCCTGGGGAGGGGCTGCATCGCTCCACAGCCCTCACCTCCCAGGCAGGTGGTCCCTTTTGCCTGTTGGTTCTTGTCTAACATTCGTATTTGAAATAGGGACTTGCTGCTGGAAGGAAGGGGAGAGGGAGGAGAGCGTGGGGGAGAGACGGACGGGGAGCCCTGGGCGGCCGCTTCTCAGGAGGAGCCCCTCCTGGCTGACCCGTGCCCATCACACATCACAGGCCAGCGAGGGCGGCGCCCTGCGCCTCCCCGGGAGCCGGAGCCTGGCTCCACGCTGGTCCCGGCGCGGCCTGTGGCCGCTGTGCTCGGGCGCGTGGTGGGAACTGAGCAGAGCCCTGGGCGGGAGGCTCCCGGCTGACCTCTGCGCCCCATGTGTCACGCACCTGGGAGAAGACTTGGGACCCTGGGAGGGGAGGGGCCCGCCCAGAACCTGCGAGGCTCTGGGGGGGACACTGGGGTGGGACGGCGTCAGGGAGGAGAGACCAGCGACTCCTCTGGGGGCCGAGAAGCTGTGGAGACGCCAGGAGGTGACAAGCTGGAGGGCGGGGAAGTGGGTGGCCAGCTTTGGTGGCTGTTCTCCGTCTCCCCTCCCCCCTCCCCAATGTATTTGTGTTGATTTCAGCGAGGGCGGGAGAGGGAGAGAGAGGCACACAGAGAGAAACATCAATGATGAGAGAATCACTGATCGGCTGCCTCCCGGGGCTCAAACCCACAACCCGGGCCTGTGCCCCGACGGGGAATGGAACTGTGACCTCCCGGTTCACAGGTCGACGCTCAGCATGAGCCTCGCTGGCTGGGCCAGTTTTTCCTTCTTCCCATACACACGCACATGCACGCACACGCACCACAGAGCAGCACTCTCACCCGTGCCCGTGGCTGCACTCCCTCTCGGGAGCAGCATTGCACTTAGCGGTCAGGCCTCTGTCCTTCTCGTTCGTCCAGATCAGCTCCTTTGGTGTCTAAACATCGATACACTTGACAAGGACAACTGTTTTGTAGAACGTCTAGGATTTGGGCATCTGGTTAGGTTCAGGTTAAGCGTTTTGGCTGCAACATGCCAGAGGTACAGGTGTGCCCAAAGCCCACACGCCTTCCCCTCCTGGCCCTGCCCGGCACAGCAGCCAGCGGCATGAGGAGCTGGTGTTGGGCAGAGCTGGGCCCCGGGGGCAGGAGGGTGGTGCCCCCACCCCACGCCGACAGTCAGACTGTGGTTCAGAGGAAGTAGCTCGGTGTTCCCCCGTGATTCCCACCTTCCATTTCTTACAGGCGCGCCCTCAGACCTCCTGGGCGCTTAGAATTCGGCCTCCGTGCCTTGGTGGTCAGGCTGGGGAGACCCCGGGGACAGGATGGGGTGGAGAGTCCACAGGAGTGTGTCTGAGGCTCCCCGGGCCTGGGCTGGGGCATAGCGCCGGGCGGAAACTTCAGGCGAAGGGGCTGTCACGCTGGGCTCCGGGGAGGCAGGGAGGACCAGCCCTGGGGACTGGGCGCCAGGCCGAGGACAGGGACTTGGCCGGTGCCATGCTCTGCCTTAGCAAGGAAGCCCAGGTCCCTCAGAGAGGAAGCAGGGCACCATCAGTCACAGTCAAGGTCAAGGTCAAACCCGGAGCCCTCGGGTGGGAGGGCAGCTTGGAGGAGCTGCTCTGGGCAGGAATCCTTCCCTGTTAGTCTTCCTTTGTGAGTCCTCACATGAGGGCATTTTTTCACCGATGTTTGGAGAGAGTGGAAGGGAGGGGAGAGACACACAGAGAGAAACATGGATGCGAGAGAGACAGATGGAGCCTGCACCTGAGGTCGGTGCCGGTGACCGGAACCAAACCCGGGACCCTTCGGTCCAATGCTGTCTCTGTCCCCCGCCAGGCCCGGCAGGGCTCCCGCTGGCGGTCTGTGCGCCGGGCCCTGTGCTGGCGGCAGGCAGCCCAGCCTTGCTGTCCACGGAGGAAAGGACGTGGTTTCTAAAGGCTCAGGGCCCGGTTGGTCTCCCAGAGTCCGAGCCACGTTTTCAATCATGTTTCCCGGAGGCTGTTTCCTTCCCTGGTGAACCACACGCCGTCTCGCGTGCCCGCGTCCTTCGCCGCGTTCGTCAGCAGAGCCGACACAGGTGCCCTCCCCGGCCCCGAGGCGGACCCATCCTCACCCCACAAGCTGGGGGCGACGCCCGCTCGGTCTCCGCGTCAGCTGCAGCCGCAGGAGCCAGGCACCAGGCCGCCCTCCTAAGGCCTCTCCTGGGACAGGGTCCGGCCGTCTGAGCCGTTTCTCTGAAGCAGCCGCGACTGGAGTCTTCAATGTGGATGTCGCCGTTGACCGTTTCCCACTGCAACTGTTCATGTGTCCCCGAGGCCAGGCATCCCCCTGCAGGTCCGAGATCACAGCGCAGCGCCCAGGCCCAAGGGCCCGGGAGGGTCTGAGGGTCGGCACCTGGGGGAGCGGGGTCAGGGTCGGGGGAAGGAGATGCAAAACGCAGCATCTCCAGGGACAGTCAGTCAGGGACACCCCAGCTGGGAGAGGCTGACGCAGCCTCAGCTGTGCACAGGGTGCAGCGCGTCCTCTGCCCACCTGCTCAGGGTGCTGCTGGGCGCGGGCGGGGGGTGGCCTCCCTCCCTGCTCCGAGGTCTAGGGTGGAAGCCGAAGGTGTGGACACACGTGTGAGATCCAGGCCCTTCGAGGTCATGGACCAGCATCCAAGCCCCCCTCCCCCCTCAAACGGAAAGCTGGGAGGAGGGCCCCAAGCGGGTGGAGCAGCCAGAGAGGAAACTCAGACGCAGCCCTGCTGGGCGGATGCCCCCCCACCCCCAGGTCCCTTCCCGGATGTGAGCCCTGGTATCGGAGGGGGGCCCTCAGGTGACTTGGGAGAGAGCAGCAATGGTGCCACCAGCGCCACGTTCAGAGGAGAATAGAAAAGGCACAAAGACAGGAAGCGGCGCTGGGGGTGCAGCCTCCGCCTCCTTAGACGGGGCTCTGGCTCACACACTCTCGGCTCCCGTTTATTTATGGGTGAAGCGAACCCCGAGTCTCCTAAACGTGCTCCGAGGGGGGAACTCGCGGCCCTCATCTGTGTTATCACCACGCCCAGCGCCTCCTTCCTCCTCTCAGGCTGAGGCCCTGGAAAAGCTGGTGACCTTGTAGTTTCCATTTCCCTCCCAGCTTCCTCCCCTCCTCCCCCTTTCCCTGCCCCCCCGCCCCGGTCTGCCAGCGTGTCAGTGCACTGCGTCCCGGGCCTCCTTCCTGGAGCTGATGTCAGGGCTGGAGCGCAGCCGGCAGCTGCTCCCAGCTAAGGGCCTCGCGGGGAGCAGCCTCCTGGAGCCCCCGGGCATCTCTCCTGCAGCACAGAACCGGGTCCGGGTCCAGGTCCGGGAGGGAGCAGGAACCTTCGCTGGCTTATGGGCCTCGACGCCCGGCGCCTGCTGCTGCTCCCTGGTTATAGAGCCCAGGAAAGGGCCCTCCTTCAGCCCCCTCCCCCTCCAGGGCGCTGTCAGCACCCCCCCCCCCATTCTTGTCTTTATGGTCCTGCGAATGGGGGCCAGGCAGGGCCCTGCGCAGGGGCTGAGCGAACCTGGGAGAGTGGGACAGCCGGGGTGCAAGGAACCCCGCGGCCAACACTCTCCTCCCAAGATGGGGAGCTGAGGCTGAGACCATAGCCCCCACTTTCTTCACGAAAGCCCTAACCCCGTCTCCGATGTGGCCCTCCTGGGTGCAGGCTCGTGGGGTGGGTTACAGCGGGGCCCCGGGAGGGGGACCCTAAACAGGACACTGTTCTCCTAAGAGGGAGAAGCCCGACACACGGACAGTGGACAGGAGGGTGCCCTGTGGGCTGGAGCGGGAATGGCCCCTCGCCCTTAGCTCACTCCACCCCCCCCCCCCCGACCTGCGGGTGCAGCTCCGCGTCTTGTGTCAAAGCTCAGCGTGTGCGACGTGGTCCCTGCAGCCCCACCAAGTGCTCACTGCGCAGGGTCCCAGCCTGGCCACACTGCAGCCTCCTGGCGCCCCTGCCCGGGGCTCCTGGCCACCCACCTCCCCGGCCTGGAGATGCGGACGCTGCTGCTGACGGAGTCAGAGGCTTCTAGAAGGGGTGCCGTCTAAGCCTGTGAAGAGCACGCCTGACCTGCATGCTGGGTCTGCGTGGGAACAGGCAGGAAGACCCCCCTCCCATTCAGCCCGTCTCATTCTCTCCTCTCCTCTGAGCCCGGGAAACAGGCCTCCCTCCCTGTGACGGGTTGCCCGCTGCTGGCCCTGGTTGGGGTCCTGGTGCGAGGCTGGACCCTGTCATAGGGCCCTGGGGGGTTCTCGTAGCTGCCGCAGGCACTCACACCCCCGTCCAGACAGTGTCAATTAGGATAGGGTTCCCCCTTCAGAGGCACCCCTCCCTTCACAGCTCCCTCCTTCCTACAAGAAGAGATGCCCCTGCCCTGGCCAGTGTGGCTCAGTGGATAGACCACCGGCCTGTGGACTGAAGGTCCCGGGTTTGATTCTGGTCGAGGGCACAGGCCCGGCTTGCAGGGTCGATCCCCAGTAGGGGGCGTGCAGGAGGCGGCCAGTCAATGATTCCCTCTCATCATTGATGTTTCTCTCTCCCTCTCCCTTTCTCTCTGAAATCAATACAAATTTTTTTTTTTTTTTTTAAAGAGAGAGATGCCCCTCCCAGAAAAGCCCGAGTCTCTTGCAGAATAAAGAATAATATTTGTTCTCGGTAGCATCTCCTCCGCCTCAGGGCAGGGTTGCCCGTAGCAGCTCTGAGTCAGGGCTGGAGAGCCCCTAGGCCACTGGAAGGGGACCTGGAGGGGAGGGGACAGGAGGCAGAGGAGAGAAGGGGCCCCCAGGCCTGCTCCCCGGCACTGCGGAGGGAGGCCCGGGCCCCTGCACCTCCATTCCCGCCCGGGGCGGCCGGTGCAAGGCACGGAGCCCCCCAGGCAGGGGCGTGCCACAGGGTGGGGCACCAGGCGTCTGCCGGCCCCTCTGCCACCTCCGAACCCCTGGGATGCAATCATAACACTGACGCGGCCCCCGACACAGAAAGTAGGGGAACTATGACTCACCTCAGCCCTTAGAGGAAAAAGGAAGGCTTCGCCCCCAAAGAGCCACATCCTACTTTCCATGGGCGGCCGCACCGCCCCCAGGAGTCGCCTCACCGTGGGCGAGACCACGGACACACGCTGTGGCGACAGCATGCCCAGAACCAAGACAAAAGTCTCCTGCCCTTCACGGAACCCTCACCAACTCGGCCCGGACTAGAGACGGCAAAGTCGCTCGTGCTGGGCACTCAGAGCCTAAGGCCCGGCTGGCTGGCTGACCCTCACGTGCGTATGTGATGGACGACGCACCCACTGTCCAGTCCCCGGGCCCTATCGCCTTCCCGCCTTCCCGCCGGCCCTGGGCGGGGCAGGGGCTGCAGGGCTGCTGTTCTGCCGAGGGGGTTGGAGCCTGGTGGGTGCCGGCAGCTGCGTTCCCACGGCCGGTGCCCACACCCCCTTTCAGAGTAAATGTTGACAAGATGAGTAAGTTAGGCCCCAGCTGCCATCAGATGGAAGAGGGAGTGTCAGACAGATCGAAATAAAAAGAGCAAAATTACCTTAAAAACGGAAATCAAACGAAAAGTTTGGTAATGCCTGTTTTAGTCATGGGCACCATGTCGTAGGACGACTAATTCTAGTGAAAATTTCTGCTTCATTTCTGTTTGTGTTTCCTGCGAAAATACACACTGAACTGAAGCACGTGTGTAAGTCAATCCTTGCAGCGTTGTTTACAACAGTGAAAAAGTGGAAATAATCAAAATATTCCTCAAAGAAACAGGACTAAACAAATCAAGGAGGCCCGCCCGGTGTGGCTCAGTGGTGGAGGGTCAACCTATTAACCTGGGGGTCATGGTTCAATGCCCGGTCGGGGCACACGGCGGGTTGTGGGCTTGGTCCGCAGGAGGCAGCCAATTAGTGATTCTCTCTCATCATTGATGTTTCTCTCTCTCTCTCTCTCTCCCTCTCCCTTCTTCTCTGAAATCAGCAAGAATACATTTAAAAAATAAATAATTTGTCATATTCTTAAAAGAACAATATAAGATTCACAAAACCAATAACTCCCTCTCTGCTTTTTCAAGGTTAAATTCTCCTTCTCTCGGATGATCAAATATCTCGAACCTAAAGGTGAATAAGGAGACGCTGAGGGCAAACAGCTGAAGCTTTTCTGAAAGGAAAAACAGCACCAGGCCCTGAACGCATGGGCCGCCGAGACACGCGCTCCAGTCCCGGCACTCTAGGAATCCCTCTCAGCTTCCTTCATCCTGCTGGTGAGACCTCGACGGTGCCCTGGCCAGCTGTGTCCCCCACTCCTGACGGGGGGTCCTGGAGAAAGCTGCTTTCAATTCGAGGGGCTCCATGGGTGAGTGTGTCCGAAACAGCCTCCCAGGGGCAGGTGACGGACTGGGTTTCGTTCTGACAGACAGGACGGATCCCGAAGGAAGCAGAAGCCTAGCTCCACGATGGTCGGATTTCCACAGTTCCCTGGTTGCACGAGCAGGACCAGGCTTACCCTCCAGGGGCCCCTCGTCCCCATGTGTGACTCATTTCCAGGGTCACTTTGGACCATGCGGGACATTAGAAGAACATCCTGAAACAGCAGGGACCACTGCCTTCCCGGGGGACACCAGGACACCGGGCATAGCAAAAAGTCACTGGCCGCCCTGGCTGGTGTGGTTCAGTGGATAGAGCATCAGCCTTCAGACTGAAGGGTCCTGGGTTCCATTCGGTCAAGGGCACATACCTAGATTGCAGGCTCGGTCCCCAGCAGGGGGCGTGCAGGAGGCAGCCGATCCGTGATTCTCTCATCATGGATATTCTCCCTCTCCCTCTCCCTCCCTTTCTGACATCAATAAAAATCTCTATGTAAGTCCCCGCTGCCTGAGGAAGCCCTGGGCCGGCAGAGACAACCCTTTCCAAGGAAAACTTTCAGAAATTATGAAGGAAATTTCCAGATCCGCCAGCTGGTTTGTTCTGCCTGGGATGCTGGCCGGACCCTTTACATTTGAAAGTCAGGCCGATTCGGCACCGGCTGAGCTGAGCGCTGCCCCTACCTCTGAGCAAGCCCTGCTGTGTCCACCCTGCGAGGCCTGGGAGGGGGACAGGCCTTGCCCACGGCCTCCGGGTCCACGACAAGTGTCTGCCCTTAGGCGGGGCGGGCGGCCCTGCTGGGGCACAGCTTCCGAGACAAGCACCCGCTCTCGGCGTGCGGTCAGCAAGCACAGCACAAAGCAGCGAGATTCCGAAACGAACAGGACTGGCCGTTTTTCTCAGTTTTGAGGCCTGAGCTAAGGGTACACTCTTTGTTAAAATTTACCCAGGGAGAATAAACTCACTTTTTTCTTTAATTTTTTATGAATTTCAGAGAGGAAGGGAGAGAGAGAGAATGAAACACCAATGATGAGAGACAACAGAGGTGTGGCTGCCTCCTACACACCCCACACTGGGGACCGAGGCCGCAACCGGGGGTGTGCCCTTGACCGGAATGGAACCTGGGACCCTTCCGTCCGGAGGCTGACGCTCCATCCACTGAGCCACACCAGCTAGGACTAAACCGATAGCTTTTTGAAAGAGAGAAAAGATTTTGAAAGAAGACACGTTCAATCACGTTCCTCAGCTGTACACGACAATGCTGACCCTCATCCCATCATTCTCTCTGGGTCTTTGGGAAAACGGAACCCAAATCCATAACCGTGCTCAACCACGTTCATGATTATTGTGGCCGGGCTACACGCCGAGCACACGCCTCAAATTAACAACACGTGTTTGGCCGCTGCCTGTGGGGACAGATGGCTCCTCATGATGCGGCTGCAGCCGTTTTCAAGGCTCTGCCCTGCCCTCTGCCATCGCTGTGTGGCGTGGGGGGCTGTGTGAAGCGACTCGCAGGGAGGGTGGAAACAGCTAAAACGCAGAAAAAGAAACTGCCTGCCTCACTTGGAGTTTTAAGAACTTGGCTTTGAAGAGGAGAGCCGAGCAGGAAGGGACACTCAGCTCCCCGAATCCCGTCAGCAAAGAACCGTAACTAGTTGTTTTCTGTGTGTCGGCACCAGTTGTTGGGAAACGGTCTTTCTTGGTCATTTCACGGCTGTTGGTACTCGCTCTCTTGTGAGTTGTCTGCTTTTGTGTTCCTTTCTCACTTTTGAGGTGAGTCTTCGATATCCCCGTGTACTTACTTCCATCTTGCTGTGCTGTGCAATAGCCAACATTCCCCAAGCCGACATTCCTCTTTCGATTGCGTTTATGACTTTTTAGGTCTATAGAGAGTCATAGTTTTACACGGTCACATCTCCCGCTTTCCCATGAAATTTCCTCCATGGCGCTTTTAAAATATATTATTTTCTTTGATTGTCTAAAGTTTTACGTATGTCTCTTTTTTCCCCAATTGACACCCCCCCCCCAGCCATTCACATCATGGGCAAGCCCCCCAGTGTCTGTGTCCATTGATTATGCTAATAAAAAATAATATATTTTTATT
>PVJC01027686.1:0-23107 GCA_004026665.1 Murina feae
CCTCCGTACCTCTGTACTTTGCTTCCGCTGCTGCTCTGAGTCTCAGACTCTTCTCTGGTTGTAGGATTTTCACTCAGCCAGCCGTCCTGTGGGTGCGAGGGGTGTCCGTGTGTTCTTTTCGTGGTTTTTCTGAAATAGTTGTTCACAGCTGCATATGCGGTGTCTACCCTATGCCGCCATCTTGTTTCTCCCAGCATATGTCATTTTTCATCCTCTTGACTGATAATGTGTTTCTATATGGAAAGTGGGTTTCTTTCCCACTTAATAAACATAACTGAAATTTTGGAATACAAAATCACCATAATGTCCTAGCTGGTTTGACTCAGTGGATAGAGTGTCGGCCCTTGTACTAAAAGGTCCTGGATTTGATTCTGGTTAAGGGCATGTGCCTCAGTTGCAGGTCTGTGCAGGAGGCAACCTCTCTCACATAGATGTTTCTCTCTCTTTGTCTCTTCCTCTCCCTTCTACTCTCTCTATAAATCAATGGAAAAATATGCTTGGGTAAGGATTAACAACAGCAACAAAAATTACCATGAAGCACACACTTTAGTAAAACATGAATGGGTGAAAGTTTGAAGAGAAACATTTTATTTATATAACTGCAAAGTAGTTCCCCTGTGACATTTATTAAATATATTTTTATTGATTTCAGAGGGTGAGGGAGAGGGAGAGAGAGATAGAAATAGTAACATCAATGATAAGAGAGAATCATTGATTGGCTGACTCCTGAATGCCCCCACTGGGGATGAAGCCAACAACCTGGGTATGTGCCCCGACCAGGAATTGATCTGTGACCTCCTAGTTCATAGGTTGATGCTCAATCACTGAGTCACATTGGCTGGCCTCCCTGTAATATTTATTAATTACAAAGGGAGAATAACTTTATTTTTTATATATATATTTTTATGATTTTAGAGAGGAAGGGAGTGGGAGAGTTAGTGATGAGAAAGAATCATTGATTGGCTGCCTCCTGCACACCCCACACTGGGGATTGAGCCCGCAACCCAAGCATATGCCCTGACTGGGAATCAAACCGTGACTTCTGGTTCATAGGTCAATGCTCAGCCACTGAAACACGCTGGCCAGATGGGAGAGTAACTTTATGTGGGGAATTTTGGCTTGCACCACCTTAAACAGGTGATCAAGTTAGCATCACCAGTTATAAGACTTAGTTATGTCTCGTACACTACGATATAATACACTGAGAAGGGCATATCACCCCTGTCTACAAAGGAATAATGCTTTAATTGTCAGAGTCATAAAAAACAAGAAAAGACTGAAGAAGAATTATCACAGACTGAAAGATTCTAAAGAGACATAACAACCTAATATAGTGTAGGATCCTGGTTTGGATCCTGGAACAGAAAAAAGACATTAATAGAAAAACTGATGAAACAACTTAATTCTATAATTTACTGAATAATAGTATATGAATGTCCATGTCCGGATTTTGGTAGTTTTACTATGGTTCTATAAGGTTGCATTAGGAGAAGCTGGGTCAAGAATATACAGAAAATCTATTTTTACAACTTTTCTTTAAATTTGATAATATTTTTAAATAAAAGTATACAATAAAAACAATAAAGTGGATCTGTTACAGGACAGCATAGTTGAATGTTGTCTTTTAAAATCCAGTCTGACAGTCTGTGCCTTTTAATTGGTCCTTGATATATGACTATTTTAACACTTGAGGCCTGGTGCATAAAATTCATGCTCGGAGGGGGAGTCCCTCAGTCCAGCCTGCACCCTGTCCAATCCGGGACCTCTGACCTTTAACCGCTCACCTGCCTGTCTGCCTGATTGCCCCTAACCACTCTGCCTGATTGCCCCTAACCACTCTGCCTGATTGCCCCTAACTACTCTCCCCTGCCAGCCTGATCACTCCTAACTGCTCTCCCCTGCTGGCCTGATCACCCCCTAACCACCTCTGCCTCAGCCTCTGCCACCATGGCTTTGTCATGAAGACATCCGGCCTAATTAGCATATTTTATTAGTATTGGTTATTATTAATATAGTTGGGTTTAACTCTGTCATCTAGCTATTTCTTTATTTGTCCCATCTCTTCTTTGTTCTCCTTTTTCTTTTTTTTCTGCCTTCTTTTGTATTAATAGAGTGTTTTTTATTCCACTTTATCTCTTTTGTTGGTTTATAGTAATACCTTTTGTTTTTCAGTGGTTGCTTTAGAGTTTATAGTACATGTCTTACCAATATTACTGGTATACCACTTCATGTTGCATGTAAGAGCATTACAACATTTTCGCTTTCCTGGCCTAAGTGCTGTTTCATACATTTTATTTCTGCATTCATCATAAATCTTAAATACCTTGCTATTCTTTGTGTGTGTGTGTGTGGTAAAGTATGCATAACATAAAACTTACATTTTAATCCTTGTTAAGTATACAATTAAGTGGTATTAAATATATTTACAATGTTGTGCAGCCATTGCCATGTGGAATAGCACCCAGATTAAGAAACAGTATACCCTGGTATTGCTAATTTTTCAAAATACAGTTCTTTCTGGTGTAATTAGGTAAAATTGAAAGCATGCTAAATGACCATGACTAGATAATTTCCAATTTTAATGTTTTTGAAACTGGGGTTATATACTCTACAAAAAGTTGTTCTGTTTTATTTTTATAAACATCACTTATATTTTGTTTAATCAAGATAATTCTTCTTGACAGTGGACTCTCGAAAAATTGATCAGGAGGGAAAAATCCCAACGGAAACATTGGAGAAACTAAAGAGCCTGGGGCTTTTTGGGATGCAAGTCCCAGAAGAATATGGTAAGTAAAGGAGACACCCACCCCACCCCCACCTGCTGGTTGTCTGTCTCTTAAGAAAGTACTCTATTTTTGTTTTTTTTAAAAAGAGTTATTTTGGGGAAGGGTGGTTTTTTAAGTGCAGTGTGTCCAAGATCAAGCTGTAAAACAGCTGGAATTAATAAAAACATCTGTCATTGGCTGAATACCAGATGGTTGGTTAGTGCGTGTGTGTGGACTGGCTCAGGGCAGAAAGTGTGCTTTTTTCCCTCTGGAATGGATCAGAGACCACTGCAGGAGCTGATTTCAGTGTCATCTCCACTGTATAGTCCTTTGGTCTCATAGGAATTGCCTTTGGAACCACTTATCTTCATGTTGGAGGGATGACTGTGTGGTGAGAGTTCAGGTTCCAGGGTTTGGCTTCTCATACTGGTGCAGAGGAGTAAGGCATAGGCTGTAGGACACAAGGTACATCTAAAAACCCTAACTAGTTCCATTACAGACCTAATGCTAGTGAGGGTTCAGTTTTTCTGTAATAAGTGTGAGTTCGGTGTTAAACAGACTGAATTGTTCTCAAACCTGTGACCTGTGGGGGATTTCACTAGAGGGACCTTCAAGCAGGTCCTGTGTCCTCTGGACTGTGCATAGCATCTGTGGAGCTTCATCGTGATGTTTTAAGCCCCCAAGTGAAAGACCTTGTCTTTCTCCTCAGGATCCCAGAGTAATTCTGTATATCAAATTTAGCTGATCACTTTGTTTCTTTTTTTGCCTAATCTAGAGGTGGTCATCCCTATCCTGTAGGATTAAGGGGACAGGCAAGAGTTGTGTGCAGGGAGAGGGACAGACAATGTCTCAGAGACAGACACAGTCATGTATGCCTGGGCATGCACACCCACACACAGTTTTTACTCTCAGGCCCTTTTGACATGAAAGTGTGGCTCTAGGTTCTCAGCCTGCACCCGCTTCTCTGAGCCCTCTTTTGCAGGCTGGGGCTGCTCCCAGTGTGATCAGCTATGGGGCCGGAGTTTAGGGGAGAATTAGTCATGCTTTTAGGGCTGGGTATATTTCATGGGTTTAGCTGTTCATTTGGTTTGTAGTATTCGGGGCATTTTCCAAGCCATGTTTTAAATTAGGTTTGCATAGCAAGTCACAGAAGCCAGGAGCTTGTCTTGATGGTCTATCTTCTTCCCTGTTTACCTGAGAGACTAAAGTTACACCACCCATCCCCTGCACCCCAAGGGGGGCAGCCATAAATAGGGGACCCTCAATGTTTTTAGAGTAAATACCCATTGTACCCATCCTCGAACTGGTCCATTGTGAGACAAAATGTGAAAATTTAGGACAAATTAGTGTGATATCTAATTTCCTTGATTCTGAGGCATAGTTTAATCAGGCTAAATCTTAGATTATATGTATGTTTATTGCTTTGCTTTAAACTGTTAAAAGGTGTATTTTTTAAGGTGTATTTTTATTGATTTCAGAGAGGAGGGGAAAGGGAGAGGGAGAAAGAGAAAGAAACATCAGTGATGAAAAAGAATCATCCATAGGATGCCTTCTGCATGTCCCCCTACTGGGGATTGAGCCACAACCTAGGCATGTGCCTGTAACCTCCTGATTGATAGGTCAATGCTCAACCACTGAGCAACACTGGCCAGGCTAACTGGTGTATCTTACTTGTCATTGTATAAAAGATCTTTCCTCACATTTCCAAATGTAGAAAAATATCCATTTATATAGGAGACATAAAATAATCAGGGATGTTGCTCCCCCACAAATGTTGGAATTCACAGCACAGACCTCTGCAGCCAGACTTTCTGTTTCTTAACAGAAATCTTCAGCCTCTGAGTGAGGTAGGGAGAGACTGCACTCTTTCCATACACCTGAGACTTGTCATTATTATAACTCACAAGTGACAGGGGAATTATCTGCCATAACACATGGGCTGCATTGAATACTAGTTAGCAAGCAGGTAGAGGTAGAGCTGGAGAGTGGTGGTTGGTTTGTCATCCACTAGAAAATATAAGTGCTTGGAGTAAGCAAATACCAGGGGGAAGCCTCTAGATATAGCCAGGTTAGTAGTAATATATATGTCCCCTTCAAGATAATTTTTAAATCATTTATTGATTGAGTAAAAACTGTGTGTGGGTGTGCATGCCCAGGCATGCATATGACTGTGTCTGTCTCTGAGACATTGTCTATCCCTCTCCCTGCACACAACTCTTGCCTGGACCCTTAATCCCAAACAATTTCTGTGTAAAATTGGAATATATCTTTTACATCTGCATATCTAATATGCCAGCATGTATTGGGTGTATGTGCACATGCATGCCTATATTGGTATGATATTGCACAACTTTCCATCCCTTATTCTTGTTTTATGTTCTACTTTCTGATATGAAATTGCTCTTTCATGAGGTGTTAATGGCCATATTTGGGGCTTCTCCCCCCCTGCTTTTCTTTGGAAAAAAGCAATCTTATGTTCATGCCCCCAAAGTTTTGGGGAACTGTTTCCAGTCTGGAGCATTCTAGGGAGTGGTTGGAAACTTCCACACAGGGAAATGGAGGCCTTTCTACCAACTGAGCCTGCATTTCCCTCCTGGTTCCCTACGGCCAACCAGGCCTGTTGGCCAGTAGACTCCACCTACCTGTCATTCTTTTGCATATGATTGCTGTCCCCATGACTTTAGTGATAACTTTCCGAGGGTGGGGTGCGAGGGGAAAGCATTGGAATTTATATTTCTTTAACAAACAAAACTGATTCCTCAGTATCCTATATAATAAAAGCTTAGGTGGTGTCACACCCTCGTGCCATGTCATTACAATATGGCCGCCACAAGGTGGCCACCCTCACATCATCACAAGTTGGCTGCCACAAAGATGGCAGGCAGGGGAGGGCAGTTGTGGGCGATCAGGCCGGCAGGGGAAGGCAGTTGGGGGCAATTGGGCCAACAGGGGAGGGCAGTTGGGGGCAATTGGGCCAACAGGGGAGGGCAGTTGGGGGTGAATAGGCCAGAAGGGGAGGGCAATTGGGGGCTATTTGGCCTTCAGGGCAGGGCAGTTGAGGGTGATCAGGCCAGCAGGAGAGTAGTTAGGCGTCAATCAAGCCAGCAAGGGAGCGGTTAGGAGGTGATTAGGCAAGCAGGCAGGTGAGCAGTTAGGAGCCAGCAGTCTCAGATTGTGAGAGGGATGTCCGACTACCAGTGCAGGATCAGGCCTAAACTGGCAGTCAAGCATCCCCCGAGGGGTCCCAGATTGAAGAAGGTGCAGGCCAGGCTGAGGGACACCACCACACCCCATGCATGAATTTCATGCACCGGGCCTCTAGTCCTATATAATAAAAGCCTAGGTGGCGTCACACCCTTGCGCAACGCCCTCGCATGATGTCATCACAAGATGGCTGTTACAAGATGGCAACCACAAGATGGCCACACACACAGTGGAGGTGGGGCCCAGTGGCCGCTCCACATAGTAAGGCCTGGGGGTCTCGTGGCTCTGCGTGGCATGGAGGAGGCTGGTCCTGGCGTCTCTGCTGCCTTGTGTGCAGGAGGCAGGTCCCGGTATAGGAAGTGGGTTGTGACAGGGAAGGGCAGTTGTGGGTGATCAGTCCGGCAAGGGAGGGCAGTTGGGGGTGATCAGGCCAGCAGGAGAGTGGTTAGGTGGCAATCAGGCTAGCAGGCAAAAGCAGTTAGGGGCAATCAGGCAGGCCAGCAGGTGAGCAGTTAGGAACCAGCAGTCTCGGATTATGAGAGGGATATCCCAGTTTGGAGAGGGTGCAGGCTGGTTTGAGGGACAACCCTCGTGCACAAATTTCATGCACCAGGCCTCTAGTGTGAAATAAGTAAAAGTGTTTTGATTGAAACAAGTGGAAAGGGGGGAAGTGGTACTGCAGAGCCCTGGCCTTCCTGGTGCCACCATTGAACCCATGGACTACACACTAGGCAGGGCCAGTCCACATCTCTGCAGGGACTCAGCCCTCCCTTTGTATGTGAATGGTGGCTCCAGTGACAGTGCCCAGCCCTGCTACATTTTGGCCACATGATCTTACGTCTCAGTTCATCATTTGTAAGATGCACATATGGTCACTCAGCCACCTGTGGAAGTTGAAGACGAAATGCAAAATATGTAAGTTCTGTGAAGGTTTTGTTTTTGTTTCTTTAATCTTTGTCTTGTTACTCCAGAATAACGATTCCCAGCTAGGGTGATTTTGTCCCTCAGGAGACATTGGACAATGTCTAGAGAATTTTTGGTTGTGAAACTGTGGGGAGGGGGACTTCTGGCATCTAGTGAGTGGAGGCCAAGAATGCTGCTAAACATCCTACCTTGCACAGAACAGTCTCCTCAACAAAGAATGATCCATCCTAAAATGTTAATAGTACCACACAGAATAATCTCTGTCCTGGAGCCCACTGGACCCTAGAATGAGACCCTGGAAAGCTCTTTCATTCACAAAGATCTGTATCTGACAGGAGATATTCACAAAATATTAAATGATGTAATGTAAGGATATTTTTATATTTTTGTATTATAGATTATACTTCTATGTTAAAAATAAATCTATATATGCTCATATGCCTAGAAAAAGTCTGACAGGATATACACAAAAGTGTTGAGTGATGTTTATGGGTGACTTTGTTTTCTTTGTACCTTTTTGTATTGTGATGTGTTTTTTTAAATGGTGATCTGCCATTCTTTTATAATCAAAGAAGACTAGTAAAGCCATTTGCCTTTAATGAGAGAAATTTAAGGCTGGACCTAAGTAAAATTGGTCTGTTTCTCCTCTAGGTGGCCTGGGCCTCTCCAACACCATGTATGCGCGGCTAGGGGAGATTGTCGGCCTGGATGGGTCAATTGCTGTGACCCTGGCAGCACACCAGGCCATCGGCCTCAAGGTCAAGTATCTAGGGATGCTTTCTGTGACTCCAGAAGACCTTCGGGAAGTGAATGATGCTTGCTGTCTCAGGGTCTGGGAGGAGGGCCTAGCCTGCACCTGTCTCCTCACCCTGAAGTGTCTCGTTGTGCACACCCACTCTCAGCCCTCCTGGATAGTGCTCAGTCCCTGCACAAGCAGTGGCTCTTTGCACTGTTCCTTCCCTTTGAATCTTCCTCCTGTCCTCATTGCCTTTGACCTGCCCTTTGGAGGTCCAGTTGTGATGCTGCTGCCTCCACGGAGCCTGTCTTCACCTCACCCTGGATGTCAACTTCCCCCACTGAGCTCTTGACCACTCACCTGGGGTCTGAGCAGGTCCTCCCTGCTGTTGGTCTTCCTCACCCCACTGGGCTCAGAACATTTTATGGCAGGTCCAGGGTCACACCACTCTGATCAACAATCCAATTACTTGGGTTGTTTTTGCTCAGTGTAGACACCACAGTGAGCTGAGTGCACAGCATGCTTGGCCCCCTCGCTCTGAGGGAGTGTGTGCTGTTTGCAGTCTCTCGGTGGGAAGAGTGGATATGCCTACTCAGCACCAAGAAGGAGGTGGGGCAGTTCTGACATTGACCGAACACCTTCTTTATGCCAGGTATGGCTGTAGCATTCCCACCTCTTCACATCTTTTCATCCAAGCCACCCCTGCAGTGGGTAGAATTATCCCCTGTGTGTGGGTGAGGAGATAGGAGCTCAGAGAAGTGACATCCCTTGCCCAAAACCAGCCAGCCAGGAAACGGGCGGTACTGAAAATCCCTGAATCTGACTCCAAAGCTCTGCTGGGCCTCCAGGCCCAGGCCCCTCTGGAGTGTGCACTTTAGGGAGGTTCTTTGCAGTCTGGTTTCCTACTTTTTACCCGAGGCTGCCAGCTCTGACTCTGCATTTCCTTTGGCATGAAGTAAGGATTACCTTCAGAAGCCATGTTCTACAGCGCATTTTAGTCTTCTCTTTCCAAAGCTGAAACCAGCCTGTGTCTCTTGTTTAGGGGATCATCTTGGCCGGTAGTGAAGAGCAAAAGGCCAAATATCTGCCCAAACTTGCATCAGGAGAACACATTGCCGCTTTCTGCCTGACGGAGCCAGCCAGGTCTGCTTGGCATGAGCTACCCTGGAACAGCGTTTTCCAGGGTGCACTGGGAGGGGGGCTGTAGTTTTTGCTGAATAGATGGTGGCTTGTATTTCTTCTTTCTCTGTATTTTTACAAGAGTCAACTCAGTAACTTTTCTTGCCAGTTCTCTTGTCTTTATTTTTCTCTCCTAGTGAGAGTTATAAGTGAGCTAACATATCTGACAGCACCTATTAAATAATTATTTTTGTGGTTTGTAACACCTGCTTTCAAGGCTTCCTAGCAACTTTCAGAGTGTGGAGGGTGGGTGGTAATGTCCCTGATTTACAGATTAGGAACTGAGGTTCTGTGAGGTTTATGATAAGCCCAAGGTCACACAGCTGGGATCTAACGAGGTTGGCATAGGACCCAGGACTTCCGATGGCAAATCTGCTACTTGGGCTGAACTTCATCTTGCTTCCCTCCACCTGAGTGCCCAGAACTCATCCTCATAGGAGTTTAGATGAGTCTATTTTGAGCACACGTTTTCATGTTTAAACCTAAGCCCACTATTTTTCACTGCTACTTTTTTATCTGAAGTGATAAAATAGGGTTTGGCCACCTGTTTTTGTTGTTAATCCTCTTCAAAGGATATTTTTTCCATTGAATTTTAGAGTGGGAAGGAGTGAGGGAGAAGGAGAGAAGATGAGAGAGATAGTGAAACATTGATGTGAGGGAGACACATCTATTGGTTGCCTCCTGACTAGGGCCAAGTATCGAACCTGCAGCCCAGGTACATGCCCTTGTAAACAAAGTGTTACTGGAACATGTCTGCTTGTTTATAAATTGTCTGTGGCTGCCTTTATGCCACAGTTACAGAATTGAGGAGTTGGGACAGGTATACTATAGCTTGAAAAGTTGAATATGTTTATAATCTGGCCCTGTATTTAATTTAATTTAATTTTATTTTATTTTTTATATTTTATTGATTTTTTACAGAGAGGAAAGGAGAGAGTCAGAGAGTCAGAAACATCGATAAGAGAGAGAAACATCCACCAGCTGCCTCCTGCACACCTCCTACTGGGGATGTGCCCACAACTAAGGTACACGCCCCTGACCAGAATCGAACCCGGGACCCTTCAGTCCGCAGGCTGACGCTCTATCCACTGAGCCAAATGGGTCAGGGCTCTGGCCTTGTATTTTAAAAAGTTTCCAACTCCTGTATTAAAGTAAAAACATTTATTTTTGGGCCTTCCAAACCATTCTTATGATTTCCAGCATTACTCTCCTCAACAGCCTGTTTCTGTCCCTACAGTGGAAGCGATGCTGCCTCCATCCGGACTAGGGCCTCTCTAAGTGAAGATAAGAAGCACTATATCTTGAACGGCTCCAAGGTACAGCTCCATGGCTTCACCGGGATCTCTCTCATAACCTTCACTACCACTCACTGACCACTTTCCATGCACCAGGGACTGCAAAGGGCCTACACCTCATCTTTTGACCATCACCTCTTGGGTGGATGCTACTTTCTTGTTTTGAAAGAAGAAACTGGGACTCAAAGAGGTTCAGCAGACATCCAATGCTTAGTGGCAGAGCCAGGATTGGAGCCAAGGAGTTCTGGCTCCACAGTCTATATGTTTCCATAGTACGAACTACTTCCCTGATCTACTGTTGGTTGTTTTTTTTTAAGTTCAGTACAGTGCACTTCTATGTACCCTCACATCTTCAGTAATTATTTCTTCGTAGCCAGTCCTGTTTCTCTGTCATTGCCACCTCTGGATTGCATCCATACTGTTTCACCTAAAAGGCAGAAATTTTTAAAAAAATTATAATACCATTATCAATTATTTTAAAAATTTATAATTCCTTACTATCTAGTTATTCAAGTTTCTATGACTATTTCTGTGACTACCTTTTATTTTTCAAACCATTTGCTTGAATTAAGATCCAAATAGGTTCATACATTGTGTTGAGAAGTTTCTATATTTATCTCTCCCTCTCCTGTTTCTTCCACTCCATGTCCTTGCTTATTTCTGTCCCTATTCCCCTTTCTTGAGGAAACCGATTTGTTTAGTGCTAGAGCTTGAACCATCTTAGTACCATTGCTTATTCTTCCACACCCTCTCGCCCAACACACACACACACACACACACACACGGCCACTTGTGTCTCTTGGCACAAGAGACTGGGTTCCCCAGGGCTTTATAGTCTAGTGTGAAATTCGATGGGCAGCTGGCATGTCTTGTGGCAAAGATGGGGCTTAGAGGTGGCTCATAATAGTTTGGTTTTCTCCAAAGTTCTTTTGCATTTTTCCTTCAGGTGTGGATCACCAATGGAGGACTTGCCAGTATTTTTACCGTGTTTGCTAAGACCAATGTTGTTGATGCTGATGGCTCAGTAAAAGACAAAATGACAGCATTTATAGTAGAGAGAGACTTCGGTGGAGTCACTAATGGGAAGCCTGAAGATAAGTTAGGCATCCGTGGCTCAAACAGTAAGTTGTGTGTGTGTGAGTGAGAAAGAGAGAGAGAGAGAGAGAGAGAGAGAGAGAGAGAGAGAGATCCTTTAGCTCCAGCCAAGTGTTGTGATAAAATTAGATTTAAGTAGTTTTGATTGTACTTTAGTGTTTTAGCAACATCAAATTAAGAATGCCATGATAGCTATTGTAAATAATGCTGCTGTGAACCAAGGGGTGCATAATATCTGTTCAAATTGCTGGGTTTTTTTGGTTCTTTTTTTTTTTTTTTTTTAGTTACTATTAGGTCAGCATATTTTTCTTTTCCTTTTTTTTTTGAATTGCTTAAAGTATTACAAAGAGAATTACATGTGTCTCCTTTCCCCCCTCCCTTGACCTTCCCCTGGCTTCCCCTACCCCCCAAAGTCTTCTGTCCATTGGTTATGCTTATATGCATGCATACAAGTCTTTCGGTTGAACTCTTACTCACCTCCCTCCCCAACCCTCTCTCTGGCCTTCTCGCTTTAGGTTGACAGTCTGTTTGATGCTGCTCTGCCTCTGTATCAATTTTTGTTCACCAGTTTATAATGGTCATTATTATCCATAAATGAGTGAGATCATGTGGTATTTTTCTTTCATTGACTGTCTTATTTCACTTAGCATAATGCTCTCCAATTCCATCCATGCTGTTGCAAATGGTAAGAATTCCTTCTTTTTTACAGCAGCATAGTATTCCATTGTGTATATATACCATAGTTTTCTAATCCATTCATCTGCTCATGGAAACAAGTTGTTCCAAAGCATAGCTATGGTAAATTGTGCTGCTATGAACATAGAGATGCATATATCCTTTCTGATTGGTGTTTCTGGTTTCTCGGGATATATTCCTAGAAGTGGGATTACTGGGTCAAATGGGAGTTCCATTTTTAACTTTTTTAAAAAAATATATTTTACTAATTTTTTACAGAAAATAAAGGAGAGGGATAGAGAGTTAGAAACATCGATGAGAGAGAAACATTGATCAGCTGCCTCCTACACACACTCTACTGGGAATGTGCCCACAACCAAGGTACATGCCCTTGACTGGAATCGAACCTGGGACCCTTCAGTCCACAGGCCGACACTCTCTCCACTGAGCCAAACCAGTTAGAGCCATTTTTAACTTTTTGAGGAAACTCCATACTGTCTTGCATAGTGGTTGCACCAGTCTGCATTCCCACCAACAGTGCACGAGTGTTCCCTTTTCTGCGCATCCTCTCCAGCACTTGTCATTTGTTGATTTGTTGATGATACCCATTCTGACAGGTGTGAGATGATACCTCATTGTTGTTTTGATTTGCATCTCTTGGCTGATTAGTGACTTTGAGCATGTTTTCATATGTCTCTTGGCTTTCTGAATATTTTCTTTTGAAAGTCTCTATTTAGGTCTTTTGCCCATTATTTGACTGGATTGTTTATCTTCCTTTTGTTAAGGTGTATGAGTTCCCTATATATGTTGGAGATTAAACACTTATTGGTGATATCATTGGCAAATAAATTCTCCCATGCAGTGGGCTTTCTTGTTGTTTTGTTGATGGTTTCTTTTGCTGTGCAGAAGATTTTTATTTTGATGTAGTCCCATTTGTTTATCTTCTCTTTAGTTTCCAATGCCCTAGGAGCTGTATCAGTGAAGAAATTGCTTCGGCATATGTCTGAGATTTTGTTGCCTTTGTATTCCTCTAGTATTTTTATGGTTTCCCATCTTACATTTAAGTCTTTTATCCATTTTGAGTTTATTTTTGTGTATGGTGTAAGTTAGTGGTCTAGTTTCATTTCTTTGCATGTATCTGTCCAATTTTCCCAACACCATTTATTGAAGAGACTGTCTTGACTCTAATGTATGTTCTTGCCTCCTTTGTCAAATATTAATTGAGCATGTTAGTTCGGGTCAATTTCTGGGTTCTCTTTTCTATTCCATTGATCTATATGTCAGTTATTGTGCCAGTACCAGGCAGTTTTGAGAACAGTGGGTTTGTAATACAGCTTGATATCTGGTTTTGAGATCCCACCTACTTTATTCTTCTTTCTCAGGATCACTGCCGCTATTTGGGTCTTTTTTTATTCCAGATGAATTTTTTAAGAGTTCTTTCTAGATCTGTGAAATATCCTGTTGGTATTTTAATGGGAAGTGCATTGAATTTATAGTTGCTTTGGGTAGTATGGACATTTTAATGATGTTGATTCTACTAATCCATAAACGTGGTATGTTCTTCCATCTGTTTATGTCTTCCTCTATCTCTTTTTTCAATGTCCTGTAATTTTCTGAGTAGAGGTCTTTTATCTCTTTGGTTAAGTTTATTCCTAGGTATCTTAATTTTTTTTGGTGTGATGGTAAATAGCATTGGTTTTTTAGTCTTTCTTTAAGTTCACTTTTGGTGTATAGAAATGCCATAGATTTCTTGGTGTTAATTTTGTATCCTGCTACATTGCTGAATTCATTTATTAAGTCTAATAGTTTTTTGATGGAGTCTTTAGGGTTTTTTATGTACAATATCATGTCATCTGTGAATAAGGACAGTTTTACTGCTTTTCCAATTTTTATTTCTTCTTCCTGTCTAATCACAATGGCCACTACTTCCAATACTATATCCAACAGGAGTGGTGAGAGTAGGTATCTCTGTCTTGTTCCTGTTCTTAAGGGAAATGATTTTAGTTTTTACACATTGAGTATGATGTTGGCTTTGGGTTTGTCATATTTGGCTTTTATCATGCTGAGGTATGGTCCTTCTATTCTCACCTTGCTGAGAGTTTTTATCAAAAATGGGTGTTGGATTTTGTCAAATGCTTTTTCTGCATCAATTGATAGGACTATGTGTTTTTTTCTCTCAATTTGTTTATGTGATGTATCACATTTATTGATTTGCAGATATTGAACCATCCTTGCATCCCTGGGATAAATCCTACTTGGTCATGGTGTATGATCTTTCTGATGTACTGCTGGATCCGATTTGCTAAGATTTTGTTGAGGATTTTGGCATCTATGTTCATTAGCCTGTAATTCTCTTTCATTGTGTTGTCTTTATCTGGCTTTGGTATTAGGATGATCCTGGCTTCATAGAATAAGATTGGAAGTGTTTCTTCCTCTTGAATTTTTTGGAATAGTCTGAGGAGTATAGATTTTAGTTCTTCCTTGAATGTTTGGTAAAACTCCCCTGTGAAGCCATCTGGCCCTGGCCTTTTGTTTCCTGGAAGCTTTTTGATGACTGCTTCAATTTCTTCAATAGTTATTGGCCTATTGAGGTTTTTAGATTCTTCCTGATTGAGTTTTGGAAGGTTGTATTTTTCTAGGAATATGTCTGTTTCCTCCAGGTTGTCCAATTTGTTGGAATAGAGTTGTTCGTAGTATTTTTTAACAATCCTTTGTATTTCTGTGAGGTCTATTGTTATTTCTCCTCTTTCATTTTTGATTTGGTTTATATGGGTCCTCTCTCTTTGCTTCTTGGTAAGCCTGACTAGAGTTTCATCAATCTTGTTTATCCTTTCAAAGAACCAGCTCTTGATTTCATTGATCTTACGTATTTTTTTTTTTTGTCTCTATGTCATTTATTTCTGCTGTGATCTTTATTATCCCCTTCCTTCTGCTCACTCCGGCCTTTTCTTGTTGCTCTCTTTCTAATTCTTTGCGTTGTAGAGTTAGATGATTTACTACCATTTTTTCTTATTTTTTGAGGTAAGCCTGTAGAGCTATAAACTTCCCTCTCAGGACTACTTTCATTGTGTCCCATAGGTTTTGGATTGTTGTGTTTTCATTGTCGTTCATTTTCAGGATGATTTTAATTTCTTCTTCGATCTCATTGGTAACCCAATCAATATTTAAAAACATGCTGTTCAGCTTCCAAGTGTTTGAGTGTTTTGAATTGTTTTTCTTGTAGTTTATTTACAATATTATGTCATTGTGGTCTGAGAAGATGCTTGGTATGATTTCAACCTTCTTGAATTTGGGGAGACTTTGCTTGTGACCCAATATGTGGTCAGTTTTTGAAAATATCCCATATGCACTTGAGAAGAACGTATATTCCACGACTTTGGGGTGAAATGTTCTGAAAATGTCAATTAAGTCCATCTGATCTAGTGAGTCATTTAGGATTGCTGTTTCTTTGCTGATTTTTTGTCTAGAGGATTTATCCAGTGATGTCAGTGGTGTATTAACACTTTGTAATCGGGCATTTTTCCACCAAATCACGTGCTTCACTGTGTGGTAGCGTTCGAAACACTTTCCTTTGTGCAGGGGTACATTACAAAACTTGCACTTGTACCACGTTTCACTGCGTAGCTTATGAGCGGCACACACGTGACAACGACGTAAAACATTTTTATTTTTGCCAATTCCAACTAGAGGTTCCAAGGTATGTTTCCTCACATCCATTGACAGTCTCCCTAGTGGATCCGATTTTACTCGTTTCCCACAAAAAATGTGTTAAAGTCCCCTACTATGATTTTACTGTTGTCGATCTCTCCCTTGATATCATCCAGGAGTGTTTTAATGTATTTGTGTGCTCCTGCATTGGGTGCATATATGTTTGTCAGGGTTATATCCTCTCGTTGTATTTATCCCTTTAGTATTATGAAGTGGTCTTCCTTATCTCTTGTTATGGCATTCACTTTGATGTCTATTTTGTCAGATATAAGTATTGCTACCCCAGCTTTTTTATTTCATTTCCATTTGCCTGAAAGATATTTTTCCATCCCTTCACTTTCAGTCTTTGTGAGTCCCTTATTCTGAGGTGGTTCTCTTATAGACAGCAAATATATAGGTTATGTTTTTTTATCCATTTAGCCAATTGATGTCTTTTGATTAGAGCATTTAGTTCATTTATGTTTAAAGTTATTATTAAAAGGTACTTGTTTGTAGCCATTTTTATTTTTTTGTGCCTTATTTCTTTCTTAGCTTTTTTTTTCTTACTACAGGCCTGGTGCACAAAAATTTGTGCACTCAGCCCGTTCTGTGCCCTCTCACAGCCTGGAACCCCTCGGGGAAAGTCCATCTGGTGGCTTAGGCCCACTCCCCGAGGTATTGAGTCCAAGCTGGCAGTCAGACATCCCTCTGGCAGCCCAGGAGTCCTCGGGGGATGTCCATTTGCCAGCAGGGAACAGACCTAAGCTGCAGTCAAACATCCTTAGAACTGCTGAGGAGACAGGAGAGGCTCCTGCCACCACCACTGTGCTGGCAGGCGTCAGCCTGGCTTGTGGCTGAGCAGAGCTCCCCCTTTGGGAGCACACTGAACACCAGGGGACAACTTCTGTATTGAGCTTCTGCCCCCTAGTAGTCGATGTGTGTCATAGTGATCAGTCATTCCCCATGGTTCTGCTGTTATGGTCCATTTGCATATTATTCTTTTATTATATAGTATAGCAGCCTCGTGCACAGGTGGGGGCCAGCCAGTTTGCCCTGAAGGGTGTCCCGGATCAGGGTGGGGGGGTCCCACTGGAGTGCCTGGCTAGCCTGGGTGAGGGGCTGATGGGTGTTTGCAGGCTAGCCACAGCCTCTTCAAGATGGATGTCACCACTGGGGTGCCTGGCCAGCCTGGGTGAGAGGCCGAGGGCCATTTTGAGGCTGGCAAAGACCCCCAACAAGGACCCTCGCCCCATGAGGGTGGGGTCATCCTGTGTGAGGGGCTGATGGCTGTTTGCTGGCTAGCCACAGCCCCCAGCCATCCAAGCTCCCAGTGAGGCTGGCTAGAAGCAGGTATCTGAGATTTATTTATATTCTATAATTAAAACTTTGTTTCCTTGAGCAGTGGCCACAGCTGGCCTAGGCAAGCAGCTTTCTCCATCGCAGGGGCAACTAAGCCTCCTGCTTACTTCAGCTCCGTGGCTTCTATAATTGAAACTTTGTTGCCTTGAGCAGAGGCCACAGCCGGTCTAGGCAGGCAGTTTCCATCATCGCCAGGACAACAAAGCCTCCTGTTTTTTCTAGCTTCGTGGTTACTGGCCGCTATCTTGGTTGGGTTAATTTGTATATAGTCACTCTGATGGGCATGGCTTGGGATGTAGTGGAGTGGTGCAATTAGCATATTACTCTTTTATTAGGTTAGATTTTTACACCAGTCCCTTTAGCATTTCTTGCATTGCTGGATTGGCAGTGATAAACTCCCTTAGCCCTTTTTTGTCTGTGATGCTTCCTATTTCCCCTTCAATTTTGAATGATAACCTTGCTGGATAGAGTATCCTTGAATTCACTCCCTTCCTTTGCATCACTTTGTAAATTTCTATGTGTTTCTGTTGAGAAATCATTTGATAATCTAATGGGAGATCCCTTGTATGTAACTTTTTGTCTCGCTCTTGCAGCCTTTTCGATTCTCTCTTTGTCCTGAACATTTGCCATGGTAATTATGATGTGTCTTGGGGTGGGTCTTTTCGAGTTCATCTTGTTTGGAACTCTATGCTTGTGTAAATTTTTTCTTCTCTACCTCAGGGAAGTTTTCTGACATTATTTCTTCAAATAGGTTTTCTAACCCTTGTTCCTCTTCCTGTTGTTCTGGAACTCCTATTATTCATATGTTGCTTTGTTTCATGTTGTCCCATAGTTCCCTTAGGCTCTCCTCTTGTCTTTTAATTTCTTTTTCCAATTGCAGCTCATTTGGGTGTTTTGCTTCCCTGCCTTCTAATTCACTAATTCACTCTTTCACTTCTCCTAGTCTACTGTTGAAACTTTCTATGGTGTTTTTATTGCAACTGTATCACTCTTCATTTCTTCTGGATACTTACATAAATTAATGATATTTTTCATCCCTGTCTTCTTGATTCTTACATAAGTTGTTGATTTTTTTTTTTCTCCATTTGGTTTATGCACTCTAGGACCTTTATTCTGAATTCATTTCTGACATATTGCATGCCTTTGTTGCACTTAGCTGCTTTTCTGGCGATTCCTCCTTTTCTTTCCGTTGGGGGTTTCTTTGTCTACCCATTTTTGGTCTGACCAACTGATCTAGATGTCGAGTCATGCAGGGGCTGCTCCTTCGGTGGCAGTGTTTCCTCGGGCTGCAGTTGCTCCTCAAGTGGTCACAGTAATGGCTGCTCCTCAGTTGGCAGCGTCTCCTCTGATGGGTGCTGTTCACAGCAGTGGTGACTCCTCTGGCTGATAGGTGAGGTTGCTCACACAGCTGCTGTTCCTTGGAGAGGAGCAGGCTGTTCACATGGCTTCTGCTCCTCAGATGGGCACAGACTACTCATGTGGCTGCTGCTCCTTGGATTGGGGCTGGCTGCACACTGCTGCTATTCCTCAGATGGGATGGGCTCTTTGTGAGGCTGCTGTTCTTTGGACAAGGGCAGGTTGCTTACAGAGCTGCTGCTGCTCATACGGATGTGGGCTGCTCGTGCAGCTACTGCTCCTCAGATGGGGGACAGGCTGCTTGTGTGGCTACTGCTTCTCAGGCAGGAGTGAGCTGCACGTGTGACTGCTGCTCCTCAGATGGGTGGAGGATGCTCATCCAGCTGCTGCTCATCGGACAGGTGCAGGCTGCATGTGGCTGCTGCTCCTTGGACCAGTATCGGCTGCTTGGGGCTGCTGCTCCTCAGATGTGGTTCATCTGTCTGCTCGTGTGGCTGCTGCTCCTTGGAAAGGGGTGAGCTGCTCAGGTGGCTGCTGGTCCTTGGGTCAGAGTGAGCTGCACGTGCAGCAGCTGCTCCTTGTATGGGGGCTGACTGCTTGTATGGCTGCTGCTCCTCGAATGGGTGATGGGCTGCTTGCGTGGCTGCTTCTCTTCAGGCAGGAGTGAGCTGCATGTGTGTCTGCTACTCCTCGGATGGGGGCAGGCCACTCACCCAGCTGCTGCTCGTCAGACAGGTGCAGGCTTCATGTGTCTGCTCCTTGGACCAGTGTGGACTGCGCAAGGCTGCCGCTTCTCAGACGTGGGCAATCTGCTCATATGGCTGCTGCTCCTCAGACTGTGGCAGGCTGCTCGGGCAGCTACTGTTCCTTGAATGGGATCGGGCTGCTCGTGGTGATGCTGTTCTTTGTGTGGATATGGGCTGCTCACACCACTGCTGCTCCTTGTATGGGGCCAGGCTGCTCGTGCAGCTGCTGCTCCTTGGATGGGGACAGGTTTCTCACATACCTACTTCTCCTCAGACAGGAGGAGGGTGTGGGCTGCGCAGCTGCTGCTTCTCGGATGGGGCAGGCTGCTCACATGGTTGCTCCTCCTCAGATGAGGGAGCAGGCCGCTCACACAGCTGCTGCTCCTTAGACAGGGGCAGACCACATGAGGCTTCTGCTCTTAAGCCTGTGGCAGGCTGCTCATAGGGCTGATGCTCCTTGAACAGGGGCTGCTCATGTGTCTGCTGCTTGCGTGGTTGCAGTGCCCTGGGCTAAGGTGTTGGGCCAGTCAGAAGGGAGCATGCTTCAGAACTCACAGGAGGCTTTGCCCAGTGTGGCTGGAGACTCGTTGACTGTGGGACAACAGCAGAGATAGCACGTCCCTGGCAGGGTGTCTGAAGAGTCCCAGATGTTATTAGAGGGCACCCTGGGTGGGGGTGAGGCCTGGCTCCCAGTTACAGCAGCTCTCCCCTTAAAAACGCTAGGCCTCTGAGGATGAGCCGACCTCCTGGAACTGCTTACAATGGTAGCAGAGGCTGCCTAATTAGGTGAGCCCATTTAGCCTGACCCCGAAGGTCCTGCAGGATCTATCTGTGCTTCACTCACACACACACACACACACACACATCACACATCACACATCCCACATGACCACACACTCCTCTTTTGGTCCCTCACTGATTCACGCTCTCTCCTTCACTGCCGCCTTCTTCCTGCCTCTGTAGTTGGGTCTGGGGCATATAAACTCCATCTTTGTGGATGGAGTTTCCTCTCCAGGTGTCTGGTTATGAGGCTCACTCTCTAGCATCTGGCCAGACAGGATAAAATTTACCTCAACAAGACACAACACAAAGGGACCAAAGCACAAATGTACTCACGACAGTAATAACCCCACTATAAGTGACCACCTGAGAAAAGAGAATTAGGGGAGAGAAAAGAGCATAAATGATATTGAAGAGAGTGAAAAAGATAAAAGAAAAAGGAGAATATATGTGTGTGTGTGTGTGTGTGTGTGTGTGTGTGTGTAAACACCACAGAACCAATAGATAAACAAAACAATAAAAATAAACATAAACATTAAAAAAATACAAAATAAATACAAAATATACAGACACCAAACCCCCAGCAAAAAGGGTGGGGGCAGAATCTGTAGATGCTGATCTTATATATAGAAGATAAGGTTAAGAATTAGATGAATATGGGGAGGATCTCAGGTCAGTATAGAGGAAGTAGAAAGGGGATGGGTGGATAAGAGGAAAGAGAATGAGAATAGATAATAAATTTACAAAAAAATTGATTTCAAAAATGGTTTAAAAATAGCAAATAAAAATAAAATACAGTGATGGAAAAATAATGTGAAAAGAAATAGAAAATAAAGCAACAAACAAAAAAAACAGGAAAAAAGAGATAAAGTAATAATAAATAAACAAACAAACAAACAAACAAAATAAACATGAAAAGGGTAAGTGTTCCTTTGGCTGGCTTAAGATCCCAGTTTTCTGTACTATATTGTTTCTCAGGTTCCGGTTGCTGGGACTGAAATTCTTTCTTTAGGCCAGTCCCTTTGGACTCTTGGGGACCATTTAGGTTTTTCGGGTTTTTTCAGTCCTTTGTACCATTCAAGATGGAATCTGGGTGTAGCTGTATTAGTTGCCTGGATACTGGAGGGAGGAGCTATCTCTGGACAAAATGGCTGCCCAGGTCCAAGACTCAGGCATGACTCAGCACCAAACAGGCTGCCATTTCTTCTGGATCCCCCTCTCTCCCCAGATTCCACAATTCAGCACCTTCTCCCACACTCCAGCCATGAGTAAGTGTCTGTATCCGAAAGGTCCTATGCACTAGGCTCAATGAAGAAAGGCACAGGCCACAGAGGTGGGAGAGGCTGCACCTCTACATGCTCCTATCTTGCCGGCACACTTCAGCCTTTCCTGATTGTGGACCCCGATCTAGAATCCCCTGCTGACCAGCAGTTCTGTGTACCTTCCTTCCACTGCACCCGTCCCAAGGGACACAGCTTGGCACGGTACATGTGGATTTCCTCTTGAAATTCCCTCTTGAATTAGTGTTCTTGTTTTCTTCCAACAAATATCCAGAAGTATAATTGCTGGATGTATGGTATATCTGTTTTTAGTTTTTGAGGAATCACCATACTGTTTTCCATAGGGGCTACACCCTACCAACAGTTAAAGAGTTCCCTGTTCTCCACATTTTCATCAACACATGTTATTTGTTGACTTTTTATAATAGCCATTCTGACTGGTGTGAGGTGATTTCACACTGTGGCTTCGATTGGCATTCCTTTGATGATTAGTGACAAGTATCTTTTCTCTGTATGTTCTCATTGGAGAAATAACTTCTTATTTTCTTTGCCCACTTTTCTGTAAGATTTTTTATTTTTGGGGATTGACTTTTATGAGGTTATTATATATTTTGGATATCAACCTCTTATCATTTGCAATTATATTTCCCCATTCAGTAGATTCTCTTTTTGTTTTGGTGAAGGTTTCCTTTGCTGTACAGGAGCTTATTAGTTTGATATAGTCGCATTTGTTTGCTTTTGCTTTTGATTCCTTTGCTCAAGAGATTGTATCCAAAAAGATATTACTCAGACTGATGTCAAATAGTTTGTTTCCTATGTTTTATTATAAGAGATTTAGTTTTTAACCAATTTAAGTTTGTTTGTGTGTTTGTTTTTAATCCTCACCTGAGTATATTTTTCCCATTGATTTTTAGAGAGAATGGAAAGGATGGAGGGAGGGGGAAAGAGAGAGAGTAAAAGAAACATTAATGTGAGACAGACACGTCAGTTATTTGCCTCCTGACCAGGGCCAGGGATTGAAACTGCAAACCAGGTCATGCCCTTGACTAGGAATCAAACCCACAGTCTTTTGGTGGGCAGGCTGACATTCTACCCATTGAATACACTGGCGAGGGCTTGAGTTTATTGTTCTATATGGTGTGAGAGAGTGTCCAGTTTTTCCAATACCACTTATGTACTAGCCTTAACTTCAGTGATGCTCAGTGCATGGAAAGGTGCACAGTCACTGTGGCATTCTTTTTAATCTAAACTAATAAAAGCGGAATAGTAAAATTAACCGTTTCTTCGGGATGCCCAACAGCCAATCAGAGTGACTGTATGCAAATTAACCCAGCCAACATGGCGGCTGCCACTCACGGAGTAAACGGCAGCGTCTGTTGCAGCAGGAGCGAAAGTGAAACTGCCTGCGCTCCGGCTTGCTTAGCCTTGAGGGAAAGCAAACACACACATTTGCAACATAATAACAATCATAGAATCCTCGGAGCTGAAGCCGGGCCTGAGTCTAAGAGTATAACATTGTTTCATTATAGAAGCCGCGAGGTGAGGCAGAGAGGAGGCTTCGTTAGTAAAAGGCCTCACCTTAAAGGAACAGCATCAATTATAGAAGATAAACAAACCCCAGAAACCTGCGTCCAGCTAGCCTTGCTGGGACGTTGGGTCAATGGGAGCTGTGGGCAGTCTTAAAGCCTGAAAGCACCAGTCAGCCCCTCACCCACGCTGGCCACAACCCAATGGGGTGAGGGACGTTCCTGGGGGGCTTGGCCAGCCTGGAGACAGCCTTCAGCCCCTCACCCAGGCTGGTCAGGCACACCAGCAGGTGGACATCCCCAGAGGGGTCCCAGACTGAGAGAGGGCACAGGCCGGGCTGAGGGACCTCCCGAGTGCAGAGAGCGGCTGCAGAGTGGAACAGTGCAGGACCCAGGACCCGTGAGTGGGAAAGAGGTGGCAGGGTTGGAGGGCACCGGGGAGCAGGTAAGAGGCGGCAGGGGGTCGGCAGCCTGCTTGGTGGGCTTCCCAGGCCTTTTGC
>PVJC01027687.1:0-23102 GCA_004026665.1 Murina feae
TAGAGCTGGCGCTGCCGAGCGCAGGAAGCCGTGCCGGTTCCTTCAGCCGGCGTCTGCGAGGACAGTGGCTTCTGACCCACTCGGGTTAGGGGATTTGCACAGACATGAAGCAATGCTTGTGATTCTGCGGCTCCTCAAAAAACACCAAGGATTGCCTGTCTGTGAGGAGGTGCAGGGCTTGTCTGGGTCCATGAACTCTTGGCCTGAGCTCCGGTGTTCCTGGGCTCCTGGCTGGTCCCTGGGTGACCTGCCTGCAGTATCCCTGGATGTATACGTTTCCTGCAACAGTCACCCAAGATGGCCCGGTCCCCGCAGCCAAGTCTGCAGCTCCAGGAAAGATTTCAGCAGCAATGGAGGCAGTGCCCGGTTAAGGGAGCCCCATTCGGGTTCTCCAACAGTCCTCCGGAGCACAGCTGTTGCACAGCCACAAATTTCCACGCTTGGCACATCCACACACCCTCCGTTCCCTCTCTCTCTCTCTCACTGTCTCACAGTATGCCCTCCCATCGGCAGCCATCCTCCTTCCCCTCAATGGGCATTTCTTAAAAGGCCTTGTTTTCTGCTAGGGTAACCTGCACAATGCCAGTGCTTGTTTTGCTGAGGATGATTGCACCTTTCCTCTTCCTCACATAACCCAGCTATCCTCTTGGTGCTGCACACTCTACTGTCTCTGGAGGTGGAGGTAGGGAAACCAGATTTAGATTAAAATAAGAACTCACCATTTTCCCACCTGCCTACCGCCAACCCCATTCCCTCTGGTAATCACCATAAATAAAGGAGATTTGACTTTGAGTGGTGACCACACAATCCTATATAATAAAAGGGTAATATGAAAATTGACCCTGATGGCAGAATGACCAGGATGACTACTTGAGCAGTCACTTTGAGGTGCAAAGATCACCTCTCAGTCCGTTTTCCCAGCCGGCAGGCTCCCACCGCCCAGTGGTGAATTGGGGAACTGGAAGTGGGTGGCAGGTGATTTAGTCAGCACCAGGTCAATTTCCCAGCCCCGCTGGTTGTCCCACACACAAAGGGCGACCTGCAGCAGGGGTGAGGCCAGCTGCCAGCAGCCAGGGAAGATGGCCCTGATCACAGGGCAGGCCTAGGGACTGTTCCCACGAAGTTCATGTGCCGGGCCTCTGGTATAATATACAGATGATGATTAGAGAATTGTACCCCAGTAACCTAGATGCTTTTATTAACCAATGTCACCCCAATAAATAAATAAAAAAGAGCGAGATCTTAATCTCACAGAGCACTCCAAGCTGTTAAACCAACATAAACAGAGAAAAAATAGACACTATGAATAAGACTTAAGGGCAAAGGGAAATCATGAAAAACAGATGCGAAAAATCTTACTTACAAAAGAAATCCTGTACTCAATAAGGATAAATATATCCATATAGAATTCTTTAGATTCAATTTGTTCTTTCTATTTTATTATTGTTATTTTTTAAATACTCACCCAAGGATAAGCTCTCATTGATTTTAGAGAGAGGGGGAAAGAAGAGGGAAAGAGAGAGAGAAACATGGATATGAGTGAAACATCAATTGCTTGCTTCCAATCAACCCACAATCCAGAAATCAAACACGCCATCTTTCAGTATTCGGGACCATGATCCAACCAACTGGCCAGGGCTAAATTTAGCTCTTTATAAACAGCTACTTTGTATGTCAAATATTTGTTTAATATGATATTTTGGCTCACTTGCCAAAATAAATTGATACGTAGAAGATAGTTTTGTTGTCTATGGTTAGGATTTGTCCTGCAGACCTATTTTGTTTGTCAAAAGTGGTATTAAAATATGAGTAACACGTATAATAAAATAATTTATACCACAATTCAGGTGTTCACTACATTGTTTAGAACATATTTGGCATCAATTTGGTGGAATAATGAACTAATGGTAGCTTACCCAATTTAGGGTTCATTTTTCTCACCAAAAAAGTCTAGCATTAAGATATTGTTGATAGTGACTCAGTTACTCAGCAATATCAATTCTAAAGGACCCAAGATGTCTACTACAGCTCCAAATAGCACATCCTATTTAAGTAAGGAAGAGGGATAAAGAGAAGATGCTAGCAACACTGGTCATCATTTTTGAGGAAAGCAAAAGCTTCGCCACAGTCTCAACTAACTACACCTGATTTACTTTACCTGGGGACGATTTATTCACTTGGCAATCCTTAGCATAGAAGACTGAAAAATGTTTTACTAAGGTTGGAGGACATGTTACCCGCTATATATGGTTTTTGTTTGTTTGTTTGTTTTTACATGCAAGAAAGCATAGATGTATACGTTTGAAGTAGGCAACATAAAATGTCAACACACATATTTACTATTGGAGGATAAAAAAACCAGGAAACACTGGGCTTCATCCCCTCAATGGCATCAACTGACTAGAGCTAGAAACAAATTCCACCGCTTATCTTATTTATTGCCCGTGAGGCTCCCTCAGGAATTTATGCTTATGGTTCTAGTACTGCAGGAGTATCGGGGGACTTGGCTGTTTATCCTATAGCATATAAAAGGTAATGATGACATTTATTGTACATGAATAATTGTTCTTTGGGTGAATATTGTTTTTTGCCAGCCCCCCCTTTACATGTTCCCCTGTAGGTTTCCTTTAGTTTTTTTTCCTTTGAATTCCTTTCTCTATTAGACTTTTATCTTATTTCTCTATTTTTTCTTTTCCCTAATTTTTACTTTTTGCTTTTGATCAGATTTATTTTGTAATACAATTTCTTCTTTTATTATCCTCTGTATTATCTTTTCATCTACCTAAATCTTCTCTTTTCTTCTTTTTTTTTTTTTCACAAGTCCTGTGCTTCCAACATGTACTGTGTTGTTTTTGTTCCTCACTACTAACTTTCAGTGGATTCTTTCCATGTACATGCTATATTTCACTATTTTTCTCATTGTTTTTAGACCTTCTTTTTTAAGTTTTTCATAAATTTCTTTATCCAATTCCTATTTTTATCTGTAGTAAAACATAACATAAATGTTATGTGTGATGTAATATTTTAAAATACTTAAATGTATTCTTTTACTAATAGAAGAATAAACAAGTGATCCATGACTGTATACATAGTCAATATACATAAAGTGAATTTGAACACATTCTTAATGACAAAGAATGCTATTTCATCAGTTTATTATTCATTGTGTATATACAATTTACATCAAATGCAAACTTTCTTGCAAAAAGTCTTGAAAAGGTAAGCTGAGAACAATAACAGCGAGATAAACAAAGACACAGAGAAAGCATAGATGTATGGTACAACAATTAATGCTGTATCTAAACTACAGGTATTTGAAACTTAAGCAAGTAGTCAGAAAACAAATTGTACGTTTATTTTTCCAAAGGGATTAAGAAATATGGTTGATTATACCTTCTAAATGAAGCTTTGAGTAAACTGCTGTCTTGATTGATTTCTTTGGTATTTGCTAACTCTGCAACTGAACATTCTGTTGGGAATTCTTTTATTTGTATGTTTCCCAAAGATGTGAATTAACTCATAATTAAGAGGATCAAGACAAACATTATGAAACAGTTGTTATGTTTTTATTAACAACTGTCCTGGAATCTAACCAAATACATTTTTTTAGAGACAATGATGGTATTTGTATAAAATTTTTCATCATTAAAATGCCAGAACTTAAAAGAGCATTTCACTAGAACTTGATGGGTAAAAAGAAACTCAAAACGATATTTAATTATGAGTCTAGCATAATTTAATTCTATTGTTTATCTGAAAGCAAATAACTATATTTATTTATTCAGGATTATTAAAACTAGATTTCATCATGCATCATAAGGTATTTTTTGAGTACCTTCTACACCTCAGACATTATAGGGATTCAAAGTTGAAATAAACAAAGAAGGTTAGTACATTAGAAGATCTGGCACACCATAGTACTAAAAAAGTAGTGAGGATTAATAAGGGAGCAAAAGCAGTGCTCTGAGAGAGAATAGCGTTCAGTGGTGGGAGCTTTTTTAGACACACTGAACATGGGAAGTCACTCTGAAAAAGTGTTATTTAGGGTGATGTCTGTAAGGTGACAAAGGACCAGCCATATAGGAATGGGGGTGACAACATTATAGGCAAGAAATTCCCAGCAGGGCAAATTATATCAGAAGAAAAACTTGGCGCTTTCAATCACCTGAAACAATTACCGGTGTAGTTAGAACTAATGTGAGAGGGACTGTGACCCATCAGGCAGAGCCTGCATCAGTCAAGGAGTTTTGATTTTGTGTTAAGCGCAGCAGAGGGAGGTCCACTACTAATGTGTTTTTCAGTTCTACAATTTGTGAGGACATGTACATTTGTTTTGAACTTTAATACTTAATGCAATCATTTATTATTAGTTTTCAAATATATCCTTAAAAAAGTATAACTTCTCATATACCTGTCAGTCATATTTATGGATGCTGCTGTAAAACAGTTTGTTCTTAGCTATTGGTTGATGGATCATCATATTCAGTGGACTACTACATTGCATTTTTTACATGCCACAATATTGGACATGTAAAAAACTAACACCTAGATTTACCAAAATCATGGTCTCTGAAAGCTTACTATCAGGAATTTAAAATAATTAGTTTCCAGAATGTCTTTCTCATTTTTAAATCAGATTTAGGAAAGGAATAATTAAATACTGTCAAGGTAAGAATGAAAGACTTATTCAATCAAATAAAAATGGACTCTAAATTCCTATTTGCAAGATAGCTTTGCAATAGAGATTTTATAAAAGTAGAAAAAGACATGTATTAGTAGAAATGAAACTGCCTTTGGCACCAGAGAACTGAGTGTGGATCCTGGCCCAGTAATTTAATGGTTGGCATCATTTAAGTTAGTTGTCTATTGGAACTTCATTCATTAAATATTATTCATCTATAGGTTTTCCATGTAGATTAAATAAAACATCATAATGGTAAGTATAATATCATTTTTACTGGGCTATAGTTCACCTCATATATTCATTTAAAGTAGTTAAATAATTTTTTTAAAAAGGAGAAAAAGAGAAGTTGGAGTATGGAAGTAATATTAAATATACCATAATTGGGACATTTTATTTGTCTTATAACTTTTTTTTAAGTTGATACTTTTGACTTGGGTCTTTAAATGATTAAATAGATCAGTATCTTCAAATGGAAATACACATTCCAAGAAGAAATGTATTGTTTTAGAATTATGATTTAACAAAACTATCTATGACCGATTAAAGCCACCATTTTTTAAGATCTGCACATTTTGTCTTTGAGAGGGAACAGGTTGATCACTTAAATAGGATCCCTGAGTAACAAAGTCAGGAAAACTCTGGGACATTGGCAAACAAGATGTAGCTGCAGAGAATTGCAATGAGTCCCCTGAAGTAAAATCACTTGGGGAAGGTGGAGTGCAAAGCCTTGAGGTTGACTTTAAAATAAGCAGAGCTAAGCATCCTTGAAGGAATTCTATAACCTGTCAATTTTATACTCTCTACATTTAAAGCATGCCAAAATAATTGTAGTTCCCTGAATCTGTTATGCTTCTTATCACTTGTGTTTTTTGAACTTCTTTCCTCCTTTTGGAATGTCATACCTTTTCCTACCACCTTTCCATCTTCCTTAAATTAGTTTCTCTTCTTCCATTCTTGAATTAGCCCAAGACATGACTTAGCTAAATCTCTATCTGAATTAAATGTGCTAGGCCTTATCAGTATATTGTCCTAGGCATTTTTCTCTCATAACTTTTACCATACTATATTATTAGACTTCCAACTAGACAAAGAGCTAGGCAATATTATGCTAATTTTCACCCCTGTGGAATATCAAAGTCCATTGGCCTTCTAATGGGTCTTCTTGCATAATATGCTAATTACTATTGGTTTTAGTCTCTGGCAAGTTTCAATAAATCATTGTTAGCCTGCACTTGACTTCTAAGAAATATGAATTCAATTCTTTCAAGCTGCTTAGTAGAATCCAGATCTTCTTAATTATGTGTTCTTTGGTATATTGATATAATATGTTTTAATTAACTTCTATATTTTAATTTTTGAAATAATCTAGAAGCATTTCATGCCTTTTGGCTATAGAAGAAATATATTAACTGAAGCTTTATGATATGGTCATCAATGTATTTCCTATACCTAGTCTAAAATATAGTATTTAAAAAATAAATGCTTAGACATTAATGAATAAATGTATGCTGACTTAGATTCCTTCTTTAATATGTAAATTATTAGGTACATATTAGACAGGTGCAACGCTATTACTAATTTGAGATTTTAATGTTACTTGGAAAAAATTAAGGAAGTTTATGTGATTTATTGGATTTTTACAACTCTCCTATTTTGATACAAATATAAAAAAATGTATTGGTGTAATAATTATAAAGTATTCTTTTAGTATTTTAAGTAAACTTATCTGCTAAGATGTACAAAAATGTGCTCTCTTATTTATTTTCTAGATATATATTTAAATAGATAGAGCATTTTACTTGGGTAAAATTCTATTTGTTTATTATGGCCTTTCCACCAATAAAGAATCATTTACATGAAATAGATTTGGGGTATTTCACAAAACATCCTATATAATAAATGCCTGATATGCTAAGTGTCCAGTCATCCATTCAACCACTCTAAGTGTAATATGCTAATGATATGCTAAGGCTGCTCATCCACTCACTATGACGTGCACTGACCACCAGCAAGCAGATGCTCCAATCGGTAGGTTAGCTTGCTATGGGGTCTGGCCAGTCAGGACTGAGCCAGATGAGCTGGACACACCCTGGATCCTTCCCATGGTCCCTCCCCGGCTGGCCAAACTCCTGCATACCTCCATGGCCCCAATTGTGCATTGGTGGGGTCCCTAGGCCTGGCCTGCACCCTCTTGTAATCCGGACCCTTCAGGGGATATCAGAGAGTCAGTTTCAACACGATACCACAGGCCAGGCTAAGGAACCCCACTGGTGCACAAATTCGTGCATCAGCCCTCTAGTTGTATAATAATGACTGTACTGAGTATATATGAGTGGTGACATAATAAGAATAGTGATGAAACTCAGTAACCATAATGCTGTCTGCAAAAAATGTTATTTTTGATACACAATAACAAATTACAAAATGAAGATAAAATAGAATAAAACATCTATAAATCACAACTATAAGAAGAAAACAGAAAATGAGAATCCAAACTATTTCATTAATAAAAATCTTTCCAACCTTGTAGCAAAAGAAAACAACATCATATCCAAATTACATATCATTAAACAAAAATGATCAGTTATGAAACAATGCCTCAGATCACAATTAAGGTTGATAAACCAAATAAATAGAGACTTAGCAGTTTTAAAGAGTTTATGCAACCAAGGAGTCATTGAATTTACTCAAAAGAAGAATTTTACTTGCCTGAAGAATTTTTATATTCATACTAGTGGATCAGTGCACAAAATTCATGCATGGGGGCAGGTTGTTCCCAACCTGGCCTGCACCCTCTCCAATATGGGACATCCTTCTCACAATCCGGAACTGCTGGCTTCTAACCACTCACCTGCCTGACTGCCTGATTGCCCCAAACCACTCTGTTTGCCGGTCTGATCGCCCTCACTTCCCCCCTCCCTTCTGGTCTGATCACCCTCAACTGCTCCCCCTCCTTGCAGCCTGATCACCCCAACTGTCCCCCTTGCTGGCCTGCTCATCCCCACCTGTGTCCCTTGCTGGCCTGCTTGCCCCCAACTGCTCCCCACCAGCCTGTTTGCCCCCCCACCAGCCTGCTCACCCTCAACTGCACCTCCCGCCCCCCCACTAGCCATCTCACCCCTAACTTTCTCTGCCTCAGCCCCACCACCATGGCTTTGTCTGGAAGGACATCCAGTCTCCTGGCCTAATTAGCATATTACCCTTTTATTAGTATAGATTAACCAAAGGAAGTATCAGATATAAGTCTAATATTGTTGGCTTCAAATATGAAAAAGCACCATGAAAATGTGCTATATCTTATCACATTCATATGCTTACTCATATTTATGTCAATACTAGTGGACCAGTGCACAAAATTCGTGCAAATTAAAAGGGAATTAGAGGAAATATTTTAATGTTGTTATTTGCCCTTTTTCTATAATAGAAGTGTCAGAAATAAAAGAAAATTAGTAAAATGTATATGAAAATCTCCCTCCTATCAGAATCTGAGATGCACCGTGGGACCCAAAGTCAAGTCCCCACCCACTCACGTGCACCTCAAAATCACATGAGACACAGACCCAGCCGCGCCCCCCCCCCATTGGACAAGATCCAGATCCAGCCAGTCCCACCCTTGTCAAGCTCCGCCGGGTGGGGAGTGCAGCCTCAGGTTCCCTGGCCTGGCGTCAGGGTGGGGGGTGTGGCCTGAGGGTCCCCTAGCCCAGCACCAGAGTGGGGGCACACCTTGAGGTATCCTGTCAAGTCCCACTGGGTGGGGGGCACAGCCTCAGGTCCCCTGGTCCGGTGCCAGGAGAGGGGGCATGGCCTGAGGTCCCCCAGTCCAGCACTGGGGCAGGGGGTGCATTTCAAAAAAGATGCAATAATAGAAAACACATTTTAAAAAACAACTTGTAAACAAATGTTCATAGCAGCACCATTCACAACAGCTAGTCAAAATGCAGAAATTACCTGAATGTCCATCAGGTAATAAATGGATTAAAAATGTAATATATCCATACAATAAATTATTATTCAGGCATTAAAAGAATAAAGTAATATATGTTACAACATGGATGAACTTGAAAACAATATCCTAAGTGAAAGAAGCCAGACACAAAAGCACGTGTTTGTTGTATGATTCCCTTTATATGAAATATCCAGTTAACAAATCCATGGGGACAGAAAGCAGGTTAGTGTTTGCCAGGACCTGAGTGGTGGAGGAGATTGAAAAGTGATGCTTAATGGTGGAAGTTTCCTTTTGTGGTGGTGAAAAGTTCTGGAATTAGATGGTGATGACAATTGCACAACTAAAACATATATGTAAAATTATTAAAATGGTAAATGTTTTACTAATGTTTAAACTAAACAAAATTTAAAACTATGCACACTGAAAATCTACATCAGTCAAACTCACTCATAGACCCACACAACAAAAAGTTACCTCCTCCAAGTATTAAATTGTGCATTTATTCATTAAACATAAAATTTTGTTTTCCCTTTTTAAGAAAATGTGATTATCAAATCAATAGCTTACTAACAATTATTTCTTAAAAAGCTTTCCTTTCTTGTTCTCTTTGTTCCATTTTAATAACATTCTATTTATAATCTATTTATAATTTTTTACCTGCTTAGCTCTTTAGTACTTTTAAGATGGGGACAATGATTATCAATGCATTCATATTTTCTGCTATGAACAAAAAGTAAAATAATTAAGCATTTAATACATAACTAAAGCATATTTTCAGAATATTGCTTAAACAATAAAAAATTGAACATAATACCTTCACATATAATTTTATTCTTATCTCATTTTCTTAAGTCATTTATATTAATTCCCTAATTCCATCAGATTTTTAATTAAATATATATCTGGGTCTGTTTTTGCTTCTTAACTGGTTTCCTTCTGTCAAGAGCTAAGTCTTATCTCACACCAGGATGACTGCATTTATTTCTTCTCTCTGATTTAAGTTCTTTCCATTTCAAACCATTTGATATATTTATGCCCTATTACTTTTCCTACAATGTAGCTTTCATGTATCTCTTCTTTGCTGTAAATTTTACAATGACCCCCTATGCCTTCATACTCAAGTCCAGTTTCAGTGGCATTTCATGTATTCTCTCAAATTACTGATTTTACCTATACAATCTACATTTTCTAACTCTTTTCCAGGAATTTTTCTCACTTCATAATGCTAGTTTGAAAACAAGATTATGCACAGCCTGGTTTGTCTCTAGTGTAAGACAAAGTAAAACTGAACCCGACTTTTAGGACTTATTATTTGGTCATTGAGAGAGTCACGGATGGTCAGAATCAGTTTTCACATCTATACAATGGAAGCAAAAATATTTTGTCCTATTTCCTATGGCTGTTATGAAGTTACAGTGAGTTAGTATATGTTAAAAATTTTTTAAATATAAGTTGCTGTTAGTGTGCATGTAGGGGCATGGTGCCTTACCCTTAGCAGAATATCAATGTAATACTTTCCATCACTGTTTTCAAGGTAATTATGGCTTTGTCCTTTGTCTTTATCCATTCTTATCATGGTGCTTGCCTTTATTGAAGAGAGGAATATGTGTGAAAAGCAAACTTCACTTGGTTATTTCTCAGGTCAGTGGGCAGCATTATTTTTATTTTCTGACCACTAGTATAATACCAATATTGCCTTCATACAGCCAACATAATTCGTGACTAACTTTGGAGATGGGGAAATAGGTCCTATAAAAATAAAATTACACTCTAAATAAATTTATTATTTCATTCCCTTAAACTGAGTAATGATTAATTTTAAATATAAAACATATCAGTGGAAAATCAGATCCTGTTTGTTAGCATCACTTTTTAGCAATAACACCCAATGTTAAAAATTATCTACATCAGTTAATTAACTTTTAGAACAGGATTAAATCTATATTTCTAGAATATAGTATCTTATAATTACCTATTCCAAAATTCTGCTCACATGAAATAATCATCTGGGCCTAATAACTGGCTAGCTTAGTATATAATATTTTTCTATTGGAAAAGTATTATATATTTTATATTTATTTTTTGTTTTGCTCCGAAAATATTACTTAAATTATTTTTTTAGAATTGTTTAAATTACAGTTTACACTTACTAATATTTTGTATTAGTTTCAGGTGTACAGCATATGGGTTAGACAATTGTGTTCCCCCCTGATTTTTCCAGTACCCAACTGGCACCATACATAGCTATTGCAATATTATTGATTATATTTCCTATGTTGTACTTTACATCCCCATGACTATTTTGTAGTTACCAATCTGTAGTTCTCAATTCCTTCACTTTTTTCACCTAGTCTGCAAAACCTCCTCCCCTCTGGCAACCATCAGTTTGTTCTCTGTATCTAGGAGTCTGCTTCTGTTTTGCTTAGATTCTACATATAAGTAAAATCATATGGTTTTTGTCTTACCCTGACTGACTTATTTCACTTAATATAACACTCCCTAGGTAAATCCATCAATGTTTTGGCAAATGATAAATTTTCTTTATTTTTTATGGCTGAGTAATATTCCATTGTATGTATTATATGTATGTATGTACTACTTTTTTATCCACTCATCTATTAATGGGCATTTGGATTGCCTCCATAGCTTGGCTATCTATATATACCTATATATATAAAATCCTAAGTGACCATCTGGCCATTCAACCATACAACTGGTAGCTATAATGCACACTGACCACCAGGGGCCAGATGCTCAATGCAGGAGTTGCCACGCTGTGGTGACTTGGCAGCTGTGATTCTTGGGGATGCACCCGGAACCAGAGAGGAGAGAGCCCTATTCCAGGGTGCGTCACCCGGAAACTGTCCCCTCACAATCCAGGACCCCTAGGGATATGTCAGAGAGCCAGTTTTGGCCTGAGCCTCGCAGGCCAGGTGTAGGGATCCCACCAGTACACAAATCCGTGCACCAGGCCTCTAGTTGCAAATAATGCTGCAGGGTTGCATATATTCTTTCAAATTAGTGTTTCAGTTTCTTTGGATATATACCCATAATTGTAATAATTAGATCATAAGGCAATTTCATTTTTAATTTTTTGAGATAACTCCATACTGTGTTCTACAGTGGCTGCCCCAATCTGCATTCCCACCAACAGTGCACAAGGGTTCCCTGTTCCCCACATCCTCTCCAACACTTGTTTGTAGATTTATGGATAATAGTCATTCTGACAGGTGAAATCTCATTGTGGTTTTAATTTTCATTTCTCTAATAATTATTTACATTGAGCATCTTTTCATATGTCTATTGGCTATCTATATGTACTGTTTAGAGAATTGTCTATTTAGGTCCTTTGTCCATTTTTTAATTGGATTGTTTGTTTTTTGAGTTGCATGAGTTCTTTATAACTTTTGGATATTAACTTTTTATCAGATGTATCACCGAAGAATAAAAGGAGTTGGGAAAATTGGACTGATACATGCAAAAAGAAAAAAAAAAGAAACTGGACTACCTTCTTACTTTATATATAAGAATAAACTTACTGAACTCTAAATGGATTAAAGACTTCAAAGTAAGACTCAATATCATAAAATTCTAGAATAAAACATAAATATTAAAATCTTGGACATTTCTTTTAGTAATTTTTTTTCTGATATAGCTCATTGTGCAAGGGAAACAAAAGAGAAAATAAACAATCGGGTCTGCATCAAACTAGAACATTTTTGCAGAGCAAAGGAAAACATCAACAAAGGGAAAAGGAGAACACCGAATGGGAGAACCTGTGTTTCTGTTTTTATATTTGATTTAGTTTCTCTTCACTGAATCAGAACTATGTTGATTATGTTATTAGTCTCACTTTTAATGATGAGAAAGTAAAATTAAAGACCTGGGATTCTACATTGCAAATATATATGTACACAGAATGTCAGTTACATAAGCAGAAAGAAAGACACTCAATTCCAACTTTCTGTGTATTTCCTTTTTTGCTACTATACACAAGAAATGTCTTTCCATGGCCTGAGTGCAATTGCAATTGGAATGCTCCACTCTTCTGCTTAACACTGTTTTTCCTTCTGGGTAAGACTAAAAAAATAACATCTAAGCAGATAAAATATTGTCTTTATCTTTGTGATAGATGTGTGACACTAAACAAGAAGGCTGACACTGTGTTCTGGGAAGTGATGCTGCCTCATTCAGATCACAGCAGTGTTGTCACTCTTCCCAGTTGAAGGGGACTTTTTTTCAAACTGTTCCTTGCTGAGATGTGAAATAAAAGAGTAGACTTAGAGTTGAACTGAAAGGAATTTGATATTAGAAAAGATCTGTCTTTAGGGGTGGATAGGAAAGGTTTATAACAAAAGTAATCAGGATATTTGAGACCCAAATATTTTCCTTTCTAACAGTGTACACAGCACCATGAACAATGAAAGATTGGCCTCCAGTCCTATACGTGTTCACATTCTGTTTTGTGCATTCTATTGAAAACTGCTAGTTTAGTCTTTCTTCTTTTCCTAGTTGGGCATTTGGCACATGAACTTGAATTAATCATACTCCTCAACCATTATTGCCATTAGTCTACACCACTTATTAACTAGAGACCCAGTGGAGAACATTCGTGCAATTGGGGGGGGGGGGCGAGTCTCTCAGCTCAGCCTGCACCCGCTCACCCTGGGGGATGTCTGCCTGTTGGCTTAGGCCCACTTCCTGCAGGGGTCCTTATGCTGCAGAAGTGAGAGAGGCTCCTGCCACCACTGCTGTGCTCGCCAGTTGTGAACCTGGTTTCTGGCTGAGCAGCACCCTCCCTGTGGGAGTGTGCTGACCACCAAAGGGTAGTTCCTGAGTTGAGCATCTGCCCCCTGGTGTTCAGTTCACATCATAGCTACTGGTCATTCTGCCATTCAGTCAATTTGCATATTAGCCTTTTATTATATAGGATTTATTTGTGTGTATGTTCATTCCAAACCTCATCTTTAGTACAAATATTTTCACTTGTATATATTTATATAAACATGTATTATTGTTTGCATGTGTATTTTTAATTTACATGCATGTTATTACTTTGTTGATTATATTTTTTTTCAGTTCCATTTTTATATCCATCAGCATTTCTGTATGTACTGTATGGCATTCTATAGTATCTATCTATTTCTTTCTACATTGCCACTCCCTCCATACTTAGGCTGCTTCACCTCTCTACCAACAAAACAAATATGCACTGACTAACTTTGTAGATGTCCCTCAAAGGACATATTGATTATTGCTTTAGGGCAGTGATTTTCAACCTGTGTGCAGCATGAATTTTTAAAATATGCTATATCTGACTAGTCAGGGGTACATACCTCTTTTCCCTTAGACTGTCAAATAAAAATGAACAACAGCCAACACAACAATAGCTGTCCTGTGTGAATGAATATCTATTTTTTGTTAGGTCATCAAAAAATATAATTTATTTTTTTATTGTGCCACATAATTTTAGTAATTAGTTCCTGTCTGCCATAAGATGAGACAGTTTGAAAATCGCTGCTTTAGGATCCAGAGAAAAAAACTGCATGGATATAGACTATGCATCAATATTTAATTTTGTTAAGTACTTTAAGATGTGAAAAGTTGACATAAGTGGAGCAATTTTAAAATAGATCTGAAGCAGCCATTCCAGGAAAATGACCTTGCTCATTTTGGTCCTCAAATCTTTGGAATATTTGAACTGGGCAAATAAACTTTTGGACTGGGCCAAAGCAATGTTGTATTTCAAACAAACAAACAAAAAAGCTAGCAGGGAAGCTTCCATCCTAACTACCAGATTAAAAATTGAGGACATTCTTTAGACTTAGCGTTGCCATGTGTAGCTAAATAATAACTTAGCTTATTTTAATCTATAGAAATTCCTTCCTTTACTTGTGATATCAATGGAAATGTCGTCCTTCTAGGCGTGTAATTATTCCACTCCCCTTTCTCATAAAACCTCTTTCCTTCACCCCCTAATCATAATACTGCTTGAATTTCTGCCTGAATCAGTGTTTTCCAAATAGCTATGTTTTTAAATCTAAAGTAAATGCTTGTGGCTTCTTTTATTTTTACTTTTTGTTTATTCTGGATAATTCTGCAAATTGGTGTTACCAATGTATACCTCTTCTAGCTGAGCATGAGTCCTACAGGCATGAGTCATATTCCTCCTACAGCTTGTGTAATTTTTGTTATTATAACAATTGCAGAGTGATGTTTTATAATTATAATTTGAAATACTTTGATTTCTTATGAGTATAATCATCTCCTCACAGATCTTATATCCTGCTACATTTCCTATCTAATATAATAAAAGAGTAACATGCAAATTGACCGTTACCTGAGACACCTAAGCCACGCCCACCAGCTAAGCCACGCCTCCCAGCCAACCAGAGTGGCTGTATGCAAATTAGCCCAGCCAAGATGGAGGCCGGCAGCCATGGAGCTAGAGCAAACCAGAGGCTTCTGTTGCAACTGCCTGCCTAGGCTGGCAGAGCCTCTGCTCACGGCCATGCCCACCAGCCAATAAGAGAGGCTGTATGCAAATTAACCCAGCCAAGATGGAGGCCAGCAGCCATGGAGCTAGAGCAAACCAGAGGCTTCTGTTGCAACTGTCTGCCTAGGCTGGCTGAGCCTCTGCTCACAGCAATGTCCACCAGCCAAGCCATGCCTCCCAGCCAATCAGAGCGGCTATATGCAAATTAACTCAGCCAACATGGAGGCTGGCAGGGCGGCTCTGCACTGGGAGCCTCTGCGGCTGGCATAGCTGTGCCAGGTGTGACAGCTCAGTGGGAGGCGGGGTCTGGCCTGGGACCTCCTCGAGGCGTCCAGGAGCACCCGCCCCGGTTCCACTGCCTGGTTCCACCCACTGGGGGCCTCCACCAGGCGTGCGGGAGAGTGGGTCCTCTACAGGGCTTGCAGGAGCACCTGTCCTGGGTCCGCTGCCTGGCTCCGCCCCCCAGGAGCCTCTGCGGGGAGTCCAGGAGCGCCTGTCCTGGGTCCACTGCTTGGCTCCGCCCCTTGGGGCCCCCCCGGGGCATGCGGGAGCTCGGGGGCCTCTGCCGGGTGTGCAGGAGCAGCTGTCCTAAGTCTGCTGCCTGGCTTTGCCCCCTGGGGGCCTTCTTGGGGCATCCAGGAACGCCTGTCCTGGGTCTGCTACCTGGCTCTGCCCTGGGGGCCTCCTCAGGGGCATGCGGGAGCACCCATCTAGGGTCCACTACCTTCATCCGCCCCCAGGGGCCTTCACAGGGTGTGCAGGAGCGTCTACTGCACAGTGCGGAGAATCTGAAGCCAGTTCGCTGCCCGGCTCCACCCCAGGTGTGTTTGCTCAGCAGCAGGGCCCCACCGAGGGATCCTGCACCAGCGTCCGCCCCTGGCTCACCACCAAGCTCTGTGCCAGGTGTGTCTCCTCAGAGGTGGGGGCCCACTAGGTGTGTGCAATCGTGGGCCCTCCGGTGGGAAAAGTCCAGGCCTGCACTCACCAGCCCTCCCACCTTTCAGTGCACAAACCCTGAAGGGGCTGTGGGAAGCCTGAAAATGGCCCTCAGCCCCTCACCCAGGCTGGCCAGGCATGCCAGCAGGTGGACATCTCCCCCGAGGTGTCCCAGACTGCAAGAGGGCACAGGCCAGGCTGAGGGACCCCCACCCCCCAAGTGCACAAATTTTTGTGCACCGGGCCCCTAGTCTACATTATAAAAAGCCAGGGCCCATCATGACCTGAATGACCAAGAAGTGCATAGATCACCTCTTGGTCCCTCCCCCACAACCCACAGGCTCCTATCACAGCAAGGCTGGTGGCCAGAGGGTGAGCAGGGTGCATGGGGCGAGCCAGGCATGTTGGCCTGCAGATCAGGCCCTAAGAGAGGCCCAGAGACAAAGGCAGGACCTGATCAGCAGCTTTCCTGGAGGCTGCAGCTCAGGCCCAGAGATAGGCCTGGAGATAGACCCGGAGATGCTGACTGGCATAGAAACCGACCAATCAGAATCTAATCTGGGTGAACAGTGAAGGCAGAACCTAAGATGGAAGCTGAGGGCAACAGCTGTTTGGTGTAAGGTGTAAGAAAGTGGTTAATTTTTTAATGACCGATTTGGCAGTATAGTTCATATGGCTGGCTATCAGTCCAGATATAGGGATTATGTATTTCTTTCTGCCAAGAGCATCTCCTCCTGCTGAAAAAGACTCCCCTCCCCCCCATTTAAGCAACCTTATCCTACATAACCTATCCATACTAATAAAAGGGTAATATGCTAATTAGACAGAGTTGACCGGCCATCTTGTGGATGTCTAACTTCCTTCTGGACAAAGCCATGGTGGTGGGGGCTAAGACAGAGGCAGTTAAGGGTGATCATGTCTACAGGGGAGGGAAGTTGGGGGTGATCAGGCCAGCGGGGAAGTGCAGTTGAGGTCAAGATCAGGCCAGCAGGGGAGGCAGTTGAAGCAAGATCAGGTCTATAGGAGAGGGCCATTGGGGGCAACCAGGCTGGCAGGGGAGGGCAGTTAGGGGTGATCAGGCAGGCAGGCAGAGTGGTTAAGAGCTAGAGGTCCCATATTGTGAGAGGGATGTCCGACTATCCCTGTGGGACCGGGCCTAAACTGGCAGTTGGACATCTCCCAGAGTGTCCCTGATTGGAAAGGGTGCAGGCTGGGCTCCCCACCTGTGCACCAATTTTGTGCACAGGACCTCTAGTTCTGAATAATACCCATTAATGTATTTGCCCATGTTTTTACGACATTAACACTTAATGTGTGTATATGTGTGTGCATGTGTGAATAAGAGATTGAAAGAGGAAAAGGAAAAGAGAAATTGTGAATATTATTTATATTTGCCACAAACTACTTACATTATGTTTGGTGTTATAGGTAATTCAAATGAAGAAAGCTCCTGAATCCAAGTAAACTTATATTTTAGAGATACAAAATTCTCAGAAACACACAATTTGTAATATTTAAAGTTAATTTGCAATATCATGATATACAAGTGAGGGAACAATGATTGATAGAGGTCACCAATACAGAGATTGATCATTGCAACCTGGCTTAGTCAAGGAAGGATCCTGGATGATTTCCACACCTAAGTCAGCACAAATTGAACAGTTGAAGAGTTTAATGTGTTGTGCAAAAGTCAAAACAGAATATCTCACACTTTTCTTCTACTTTTACATTTCCTTACTTTCTAATTAATGTTTTTCTACTCAATATTTTTTACCTCTTTGTATTTAATCCTGTTTTTTTCCATTTCAATATTTAAAGTGATGAGCTTGAAAACTTATTTTTAGCAGCAGAGCACTTGTTCAAAGAACATATGTACATATAAATAAAATAATATGTGTGTATGTGTGTGTATGTGTGCGTGTGTGTATACTCATGTATATATATACACACACACACACATTAAAGTAGTGCCACTCTGATTGCATAAGGGTGGAAGTAAGTAAATTAATAATAGCATTGCCTCTTACCACTCAGGGGCATTTTGGCATACTTCTAATGATACCAGATGAAGTGTGTGTGTGTGTGTGTGTGTGTGAGGGGGGGAGTTTCTTCCCCAATGGTGCTAGGGTTGGAGTTCTTGCAATACCTTGAGAAAATGAATTTTCTGAGATTTACACAGGAGAATGTGAAATGGTAGAAAGATTTATTTCCATGGAATTATATGCCAGGGTTTCCACAGTCCCATTTCCCTTAATCCTGTCATAGAAGAAGTATGGCTGGGGTTTCAGAAATCCAGAAGCAAAGTCAATGTCCAGAGTTTCCTGTGTACGTTGGAGACAGGTCCAGTACAGCATCAGGATAGTTGCAGTCTACCAATACATTGTGTGTGCGGCCCACGTGATCACAGACCATGTAAGCAAATGCAGGGAGGCAGTGATTTGAGTTGTTTTATTGATCAGGGTGATTTATTTCTCTGGTTTCTTGTCCTGATGGATTCAAAGAATGAAGCCATGGACAAAAGGTGATAGGTAAAAAGTATAGAAATTTTATTGCAGGTAGACACTGCAATCTCTAAAACCTTAATTCTAAATTCTAAGCCTAAGGCTCTATCCCTCCTGACAGATAGAGGGGTCCCTGAGAAGGGTGACCCCAAAGGGGACTCTATGGGGATCCCGCCCCCAATGGGAAAAGCTGGCTCGCTCTCTCTCTCTCTCTCTCTCTCTCTCTCTAATGGGGAAATCAAAAAATTCCCCCTTTGTGCCCTAGCCAGTTTGCTCAGTGGATAGAGCATTGGCCTGTGGACCGAAAGGTCCCGGGTTTGAATCTGGTCTAGGGCACATATTTTAGTTGCAGGCTTCTCCCCAGCCCAGCCCTGGTCAGGGCATGTGGAGGATGCAACCAATCAATGTGTTTTTCTCACATCAATATTTCTCTCTGTCTTTCCTTTTATCTTCCACTCTCTCTAAAAATCAATAAAAAAAAATCTCCAGGTGAAGATTAAAAAACAAAACACATAAAAAGCAGAATTTTAATGTGAAGACATTTTTTGCTATAATCATTAGTTTTAGATGCATTGTTAGTTTAGTGTGCGTGCAGAGTCCATTTCCCACATCTCTCCTCAAGTATCTTCTATTTTTATCATGAATTCCCTTTTAATCAACTGTAGGTTATTTAAAATAAATTCCTACCACCTAACGGGAAAACACACACACACACACACACACACACAAAACACACACACAAAACCTTCGTGTTCCTGTGTCTCCATGTACACATGCTACAGCTCTTTGTCTGAACCTGACCCTTTCTTATTGGTCATAATACACAGAATTAGTTTTCAGAGCTCAAAGCCCACATGATGTCCCCCTTTTTCACTGCCCCTTATCTTGCTGGTTGGAGTCACTGTTAATTTATCTTGTGGTTCTCTCCCAGTTGTGCTGTCAGAGAAAACCTTATCTCCTAGCCCTCCCAGCTACTCAGCTCAGGACTACTTTTGGCCTAAGTTATGGTCACTTTAATTGCTCAGGCCAGAGATATCCCTGTCTGCCCTTGGTTTATGGCAGTTTTAATTGCACAGGCCAGATACATTTCTACTTGCCTGTGGTACTTCTCTATCTTCTGTACAAGTAAGATAAACACCTTGACATCTTCAAGTCTCCATTACGTATTCCTCTCCCATAAACCCTCCTTATCTCTATGACTCCCTAAACCTACCTACGTAAGCTGACTAGCTGACCCTTTCAGCAGGGACAAGAGCCCCACAAACCAGGAGCAAGTGCAAAGGGCTAAGAGGAACCAAGAGCACAAGAGCACAAGGAAGTGCATTTCTTTGTTCAGGGAATTAAGTATTTCGGTGCTTACAGTGGCCAAGCCCATTCTGGCCAGAGACATTTGTTCCCAGGTGTAAATGATAGCACCTTTCCCAGTTATCTCAACTTTATTGAGCATGTGTCTATCTTCCCTTTGTTGGACCCCTGGGGAGTGTAAAGTTGTAGCTTCTTGGTGAAGCTGCCCAAATGACATGCTTATAATGGCTGGCCTTCTCTTTGCTCCTCTCCAATTATTAGTAACTAGCTAATTACAAGGCTATCACTAAAAACACCAGCATCCAACTAAAAAGCATTTTAAAACCTTGAGAGATCTGTATAACTTCCAGGGAATAATGTTGTATTTTACTCTAGTTAAAGAGAGGAAGCTAGGTAGAAAGGGGCAGGGCCATGGGAAAGGAAGTAGAACCAGGAACCCAACTAGGCAGAGTTACTAAGGCACCCAACTGGTGGGGGAGGGAGGAAGGGCACTCAGGAGAGAGGCATGAACTTAAAAATGCATGGATAGTGCTAAGACAGGCAGTGTGCAGATAACCAATCACAAGGCAGTAAGGTGTATAAACCAATCCAAAGGATATTGGTAAGGCAGAATTCTTTGAAAAGACCAATTAGGAGCTAGCAAGATTACCCACACCCTAAATTAAAAGGCACACACTTTATCTGACCCTCTTACTTCTCCTCAGCATGCAGTGGGTTCCTGATGTTCGTTCCTGTGGCGGGGAGCATATCCCTGCTCCCACGTGGCTTATGGCCATGTGGGCCTCCACGCATGGACCATTAGCCTTTAATTAGCTTGGATACTAAACTACTCCTGACTGTCACCTGGAAAGGAAGCTCTGGACACTGGCCTGCTCCTGGAATCCCAGTTCCACTTTTCCCAGGACTGGCTTCTCCCGATAAACTGTGGTTCCATTAATCGCTTTGTCCGCTATTTTATTCAACTTTGTGAAACATGATCCCAGGAAGAACTTCGGCTTGCCATTCCTTTGGGTATCTCTCTAGTTAAAGAGAAAAGCACAGGTGCAAAATCCTGTCACTTATGCTAAAACCCAGGATACCAAACCTAGTTTTAATGCCTGACCTAACTGCTGTTTTAATTTTTTTCAGAAATGTGGTTTTAATCAACCCATGTAGATTTTCCTGGTCAAGCACTAGTAAGGTAATCTTCCATATCTGTCCTTTCTATCCACCACCCACATAGAAAGCAGAGGCAATCTGCATGATAAAAATCCTCCCTGATTTCTTCCCTCCAAAAAGAAATATTGGTCTAAAAATAACTTTTTCTTTTCTTTTGTTAATAGCTCCTTTGCCCCACTGTTCTTCCTATGAAAAACCTTTGTACAACCCCTCCCTGAGCATCCTCTAGTTGCTGGAAGGGATGTTGACTGATTCATGAATTGCTTTATAAAGCAAATTAGATCTTTAAATTTACTCATTGAGTTTTGTTTTTTAACACTCTTTAATAGACATTCTAGTTAGTATAACTCATGCCCCAAAGTGTCAAAATTAAAAAGGAGTATACTGTACCACAATTTTATACACTTGTAAAAACTATGTGAATCATATCCAACAATTTCTCTTCTGTTTTTACTAATGGAATGTATTTAGGGTAGTTCAGCTTGGTGGGGTTGATGGGAGCTGCTCTTTGATATAGCCACTGATGAAACCAGACATTTTATTATGTTAAGAATGAGCACAAAGTTTCTTATGCTGAGATGGACATTAGCTTCTAATAGTATTAGAATTAAGAATTTATTTATCAGAATTAAGGATACATTTGAGTTTGCTGTGAACAACTTGAAACTAATTCCCATTCTTGTCTTTTACTTTTCCTACTCTTACCCCTACTCAAGCTATTGTTCTACTTTTCTTTTTTGTCTATTCCTTTTCAAATTTTACCACCCCTTCAAATTCTCTCCTACTCCATAAGTATGCCTTTATTCATGCTGACACGGATTGGAATCAGGATTCTATGTCTGCAGGAATCGAAGAATGAATCCACAGACAGAGGACAGTATAGCAAAGGTGGAGATTTATTGAAGAACAAGTACAGACTCCTACATGGGGAGAGGGAAAGAGTCCCACAGAATGGACTCCCAAGTAGGGAGGGGGAAAGGGTCCCACAGACTTCCTGTTTCCATGGTTTATAAAGGTTGTAGTTCCTGTGACCTGATATCCCCTCTGATTGGTCAATATTCCCCTTTGAATTGGTTACTATAGTAACTCCTGAGGCCCTCCTCCCTCATAGACCTCCCAGTCCTCTGGGCTTTCTTCCTTCTTCTTTATTTTGTAAATATAGACCTTTCTTGGCTACTTCCAGTTCCCTTGTCTCATGCAAATATACCTGTTGCTGCTCCCTTGTCTTATGGAAATGTAACTGCACCTGGCTTCCTTGTGTTATGGAAATGTACCTTTTCCCACTCTGCAGCCCCTTGCTTTTCCATGGACCCCAATTCTAAAAAAATCCCTAAGCCTGCCTATATTCCCCTAAAATTCCTATTTCAATACCTTAAAATATGTACATGAACAACCCTGAGCCAATTTTTGTTAGTTAACTGCTTATTTATTCTGTAAGCTTCAAACCAGAGACAGTTTTATATTTTTCCTATTGATAATCTTAAATTCCCTGTTTTACCATTAAATCTGTCAATACTTTTTAGCATAAAATGCATTCAATGTGCCAAATGTAATTAGCTATTCATTTAGACCTTTGATATATAGCATGGTTTAAGTCATTAAGGAAAAGCCCTAAAATGATTTTGCCTAGTTAAAGCATCTCTTCTTTATTCTATATCTAATATAATAAAAGAGAAACATGCAAATTTGACCGTTACCACCAGCCAATCAGAGCGGCTGTATGCAAATTAACCCAGCCACAAACCAAAGGCTTCTGTTGCAACTGCCTGCCTAGGCTGGCTGAGCCTCTGCTCACAGCCACGCCCACCAGCCAATCAGAGCAGCAGTATGCAAATTAACCCAGCCAAGATGGAGGCCAACAGCCAAGTCTTCTGTTAACAACTGCCTGCCTAGGCTGGCTGAGCCTCTGCTCACAGCCACCCCCACCAGCCAATCAGAGCGGCTGTATGCAAATTAACCCAGCCAAGATGGAGGCCAACAGCCAAAGTCTTCTGTTGCAACTGCCTGCCTAGGCTGGCTGAGCCTCTGCTCACAGCCACGCCCACCAGCCAATCAGAGCGGCTGTATGCAAATTAA